>JAINUG010000247.1:890000-1162500 GCA_029706075.1 Aldrovandia affinis
TGAGGGGTACAGCCAACAGCGGATGAGTGCAAATAGAATAAACACAGACCAAATCATAAACAACTGAAAACATGTCCCCATCTCATACTCTACCAGAAACTGACAGAGGCACACACACACACACACACACACACATACTCATACATATACAGTACCAGTCAAAAGTTTGAGTACACCTGCTGGAAATTAGGTTTATCTCATAATTGACAATGCTTTACACCGTATACGTTTCTGTAAATACTTTAAAATGACAAAAAACCCATGTAACAATGAACAAAATTAACATCAAAGAAATGTTCAAGAAAATCATGTTGAAAATTGAATCATGGATTCCTCAAAATAGCCACCCTTTGCCGTGATAACAGCCTCACAAACATTGGCCATTCAGCAGGAAATCACCCGATATGTCTTCCCAGCTCTCCTGCAGCAATTCCCAGAGAAACTTGTGGGTTGCTTTGCTTTGACTCTTCTGTCCAGTTCGTCCCATACACTTTATATGGGATTGAGGTCTGGACACTGGACAGGCCAGGTCATCAGTTTGAGTTGTACTTCACATTCCTCCTTCACCAGGTAGTTCTTCAAGGTGTGTTTCGGGTCGTTATCTTGCTGAAGAAGGAATGAGTGCGTGATTAGTCGTAGTCCAGATGGAAGGTGTACTCAAACTTTTGACTGGTACTGTATACACAAACATACCCTCATGAATACACACACACACACATACATACTCATGTACACACACAAACACATACATACTCGTGTACACACAGACACTCATGTACACCCACACACACTCACACACACACACACAAAAACAAACACACATAAATATATAATATATACACACACATATACTCATAAATACACACACACACACTCACATACATACTCATGTACACACACACACACACACACACACACACACACACACACACACACACACACACACACACACACAAACACATACATACTCATGTACACACACACACACACACACAAACAAACACACATAAATATATAATATATACACACACATATACTCATAAATACACACACACACTCACACTTACGCACGCATTCACAAACACACACTCATATACATACACCCATAGACACACACACGGACATACTCATATATACACATACACACACCGAGACACAAATGTTGAGACACACAGATACAGACACAGACTCTGTGCTTCCTGCCCATCTGTTACATCTGGCCCATCATATATGACAGGTCACATGATAAGCTTTGGGTATGGAGTGAAATGAATAACGGCTGAGAAATGGCCTTTCTCTTCCTTTCCCATGTTTATGGAATGGAATGGGTTTGGAGACTCCTGCAAGGTTGTGACATTCATTTAATTTTGTGACAGCAGCCAAAGGGAAGCTAATTTATGTTTTAATAAATTATTTATTTATCCTTATCCAAGGTGAATTCGATTTATTTTTGTATTACACCACTACATTTACAAAACATTTTTGCCCCCCTGCCCCCCCCCCTCTCTCTATTTTTTTAGTTTTTTCTGTTTAGTTTTTTAACCTCTTTGATTGTGTTTGTTCTGGGGTGGGGTTTGTGGTTTTGCTGTCATGTTCTATCTGAGGACATGGGATATGTGATTGACTGTGTTTTCTCAGGTCTGAATTGTGCCAGTTTTAAATCTCTCCGTCTCTCTCTCAGACGCAGTTCAGACAGTTCAGACGCAGATAGAGAGGACTGTGGCTCACCTGGTATTCCGCCCTCATCCTGACCGCTGCTCCACCATGACCACACTCTCTCAGCCTTCCCTCAGGTTGTAGTTACACATGGGGTCCAAGGGCGGGCAGGGCTAAAATCCCACACGTGCTGTTTTAGGTGACCTCTCGGGGAGGAAGGGGTTGAAGGGCCCAGTTTGCCCCTTCTGCTGCTTCTGGAAGCATGTCGTTTCTCCTTCTTATATGACAGCTTCATATGGTGAAAAACAAATTATATATACACTTGCAGAATATATGCCAAGGTGCATTGAAGCTGTCCTGGTGGCTCATGGTGGCTCAATGCCTTATTATGACACTTTATGTTGGTGTTTCCTTTATTTTGGCAGTTACCTGTATATAAGACCTGCCACCAGGCCATACCAAGTTTTTGAAATCCTGGAACAAATGGCAGGGGGTGCTCTGGGAGATTTTAGGCAGGGGGGCAGCTGGCTTACTGGGAAGGGAAAAATTGGCATTAAGAGGCACCCCCTGCCCCCCAACCTCCCTGGAATTATAGGAGTGCACCTTGGGAGCTTGCCCCTTTGAGCGTAACCAAGTATCAAACTCATCTCTGAGACAAAATCACGCATCCAGAACATTCCAAGGGACTCTCTGCCTCTGCCCTTCCTTTGTGGGGTCTCTCTGGGGTGTCTGACGGCCCTCGAAAGTCACATGATCAACTACTCACCCCCCTCCGCCCTCTCTCAGCGGGCCCTGAAGGCACCCCAGAGAGGTACTCCTCCTCTCTCTCATGGGCTGACCAGGGACCAGGAAGCGCTGTTTAATAAGAGTTTATCAAACACAGCCCTCAGAGGGAAGCAGGGCTGGGGCGGGCTAAATTATGCATGAGCCGTTCCCAGCTTACAATTTACAAACGCATTAACATTTCATGCGGTTGGGTGTTGTGGCAGTTACCAGACAAGGTCAAACAAGAAGGAACGTGAGTGTGTTTCCACAGCATTTCGGCTCACCCAGTCGCGCGACACCACGGAAGATTCACAACACGCAGCAAATTTAAACGAGCCCCTCGTAAAATGAGGTCACATTACCGTCACCTCTCACCTTAGGGTCCGACCCTCTCTTTGCGTCTGTGGAGTTTGGGAGCAGTAAACCTGCTTATATAAGTCAAAGCTGGTCCATATCAATCAATCAATCAATCAATCAATCAATCAATCAATCAATCAATCAATCAATCAATCAATCAATCAATCAATCAATCAATCAATAATGCTTTATTTTTGTGTAGCGACCATTTACAAGCAGGTTTTCACACTGCACAACGCAATGGGAATTGTGACATTTCCTGAAGGGAATCATTGTGGAGAGGTGAAGCCGCGCCAACCGGATAATAGTAACCACAGGTGCTTAGGTTCAAAAGCTGCAATAGCCGCGATAAATAAATGAATGAAGGTGGAACCCGCACACTGTGTGTAGAAGAGGGAATATCCCAAACGAGCCTTCGCCTCGTTTGGGATATTCCCTCTTCTACACACAGTGTGCGGGTTCCACCTTCATTCACTGAAGGGAATCATAAAACCATTAAAATAATAATAATTGTCAATTTGGGACAAGCTGGAAAATGATCCCCCAACCCCCTTAAAAGGCAATCAAGCTGAACTCCTGGATTATGGTGGGATGCTGAAAAGAATAGCTCAATAAACACAAACATATCGAAGAAAATAGGCCAGGACTTTTAAGGGTGATGAGGCAACTCGTGTACTGCCACCATAGACCAAAGGTGTCTGTAATGCCACACAAACAAACAGGCAATAATTGAAGGCACACTATTTAGGAGGGGGGTCCAAACAGCCAATCATTGAAGGCTGTCCCACCTTTTGGGAGAGGGGTCCTTAGGGTTTATTTAAGGCCTGCGGAGATAATCACAGTATGAACACAATGTCCACACGGGGAGTTTAGGAAGAGCCTGTCATTCTCTGAGACGTCTCTATTTAAGTCTGCCTGGTTTCAGAAGGGATTGGAGAGAGGGGTCTCCCTCCCCCCCCAGGGATCGGTACTGCTGCCTCCGAGCACCGAGAAAGAGCCTTTTAATTAGCTGAGTAATGGGCACAAAAGATGAGATGATACTGACTCATGCAATAACAACAGAGTCCCAGAGTGAGAGAAAGGGAGGGAGACAGAGAGAGAGAGAGACGGGGAGAGCGAGAAAAGGAGAAAGCGGAGGAGAGGGGACGAAAAGGAGAAGCGACAGAAGGCTCGATTCATCCCTAGAGCTGAGGATCTCCGATCTCTCCCGGTCTGCGTGTCACGGATAATGGCCCCCTTTCACGGTTACTGTGCGATAGAGACGCCTTGTCCAAACCCCTAGTCTGCTTCTGCTCAATTGGCTTAGAGGAGACAGGAGTCAGGGAGAGCGCCACAGTGCCTTATATATACCACAACAAGGAGGGTATGTGATGGAGGAGTCACCCGGGCAAGGTCGCAGACTGACACCACGCAGAGCTCAAGGTTGCGGCACAGCAGAGCCCAGGGTTTCACTTGGGATTCATCTACTCATCTATGACCAAGGCTCAGCCACATTTACATTTTATGCATTTAGCGGACGTTCATATCCAGAGTGACTTACACAGTTTTACATTTCTTACATACAATACAATTAGACAGCTGCAAGAAATTCAGGTTAAGTACCTTGCTTAAGGGTACAACGACAGTGGCCCACCTGGGAATGGAACCTGCAACCTCTCAGTTACAAGCCCAGTTCCCTAAAAATTATACTACACTAAAGACATCTTCCCTGTCACCCTGAGGGGCAGAGAAACAGAACTGAACTTTGAATGAAGCATCATTAGAATGCAACTCATTTTTGTCCAAGTGCATGCTCCCAAACCAGCAGGCACAAAAACAATTTCATTCTTGAGAAAAGAAAATCAAGACCTTTCATTAGATGTTTTAACCAAGCATATGAAATACTCGTTCGTGTTTGCTAAATGGTATACTTACATACTATGCATCCAGCTTCTGTGTTTGTAGCACATTACTACAAGGGTTTACAGAAAAAATTAAATAATAATTGAGGCTGCGATCCTGGTGATTTTCACCCATTTCTGCATCTGTGACCTGCCAGGGGAAGATTTGCACTCAACGAATGTGCCAACATGCCGTGTAAGGTGTAAGTGAGGAACCATCATGATGAGGTTGGACCAGTCCCCAGAAATGAAAACAGCAGCTCCAGGAGGAAAGTGTTAGAGGGGACAGACTGTACACATGTTTGCTCAGTGTTGGTGTCGGGCAAAGAGCTCTTCATCAGCACAGAGACTTTCATACAGACAAAGGCCAAAGGTAAGTTGGAAAACTGGGGTGTGCAGTGATGGAGTCATGGCTCAATCTGTCCCAAGGTCAAAGTCATAGGAGTCCCAGGATGCACTCCACAGTCCGGTGTCGAATCCTGACCATGCCCGTGCCACACGGCTGTGGACATCCCAGTTTTAGAGAAAACAAGAAAAACAGGATTAGACGTTTGTTAAAAATGAACTAATAAATGTTTCCACACGTGTATGTTTTGACCTTTGATTTCTGCCTGAGAAGTAACTCAAAACTGTATTTTGCCCTTGAGTAACAGACATACAAATACTTGCTGTGGCCTCACATTATGTAGCATGGACAACTGTGCCCATCAATGCATGCCTGGACAGCAAGCCTTCCGAAAAAAAAAAGTTCTGTCGCTATGGGCAACGAAAGGGGGGCACAGCTGGCCATGTTGCTAATTATAGCCACATAAGGAATCTCTTTAATCTATAATAGCACTAATGAATGGCAAAAAGGAAGCCAGATCTTCTCAGCAGCTAGACTCTTCTCCTTCATTGTGATGACGTGTTGTGATGGAACACCTACCAAAACCCGCAAAGCGCCATAGCACTGCCCTACCACTGTGCCACAGACAGGACAAGATGATGTGGAGTGCCGGATTTTGGGGCTTTGTCGGTGGCGCTGGTCTGGAACGCTAGCAATATCTCTGTTTAGCACCAGCATTTATTTTTCATTACTGCTTAATAAAGGATTAATAATGATGTTACTCTTCTTTTAAAAATACAAATTGAAAAATGTGTTTCTCCAAGCCTGGTCTTAGATATATTGCCTAAGGAAGAACCCTCCCCCTCATCACCAGCACCACCAAAAAAACAAAAGACATCTGGGGAATGTCTGTAAAAATGCAGGGAACCAATATATAACAGATTCCATTTAGGAAGGGACACATTCCATGCACCCCTTTTTCTATGCCGATTTTGCACAGATTTTACTCTAAACAAGCTATCTCACAGCCTCCCAGCTAATTTGCTCTCCCCAACAAACAGACACTCCACTCCCCCAAAAAAACAAACGAAAAAGACAAGAGCAACACACAGAGAGCCAAAATGATCTGAAATGAAAACACACTGATTATTCATGAATTCCAGCTATGTCCATCAAATGTTCCACATCAAAGGTCGAAGTTCACTAGGTCAAGGACCCCAGAGGCAGCTCCCAAGGGGTCAACAGAGGGGGAAGAGCTGGGGGTTCAGGGGGTCATGGGGCGTGAGTCTTAGATCAGTGACTGACTCCCTCACGCAGCTCGAGTTTCGTCCCCTCAGGGTGTTATTCCTCAGCCAGTCGAAATGCGTGAGACATGATAACATTTTCAGCTTTTCCAAAACAAGGCCCCTCTCCCAGAGCTTAGGCTAAGACTTGATACCCTTTATTTATTTCTCAGAGAAATTGTATTAGAGTAATCTGGCAGAGCAGAAAAATCGAGCTGTTTATGTTATCCCGCGAGAGCAGCCAAGAGCCTTTCTTCCAAAAGTTCACTCCACATGAGCCTCAGCTTTGCTTTTCCAGACATGAATGAATATCAAACCAAAAGCCAGCGTTCTACAGCTGCTTCACCAGGAGGCTACCTCCACGGAGTGACTGGACTCTTTCACATGGCTTCTATGCTAACAAAAATTATAACACGTGGAAAGCAGACAAATTTGATAAATACGCTCACAGAGTCATTCTTCTCCAGCGAAGAAAATTGTGATGGATCATCACAGGACCAATTAACTAGCCAACTATCTTGTACTCTACAGCGATACTACCCATGCCCTGAAGCAGTCAACAAGAAAACTGGAGCGCAAGTGGCATTCAACAAATAATTTTTTGCCTTGCACGGAAGGATAGGTTTCTTCAGTACAAGCAAACCCTTGTTTCTGCTAGATTGACTTATATCTCAAATCTAATTGAGCAAAATAAACATAACTCAAGATTTTTGTTTAACACCATAGAAAAATGAACTAAAAAAACTATTATCACATAATGGTAGCAATTCCACAAATTTCAGTAGTAATGATTTTATGAATTACTTTAATGAAATGACTGGAACCATTAGGACCCAGATCTATACGTCTGGAATCACTCTTCCTAAAATCTATGAACAGCCCAGCACGCTGATATCACAGGAAGAGGTACCGACAGTAATATTAAAATGTTTTTTCCAATTTACATTGATGAGCTGACCAAACTGGTTATGTCCTCAAAACTACAACCTGCCTGCTTGACCCTATACCAACAAAATTGCTCAAAATTATTAACACATCCCTATTAATCAGACATGTACTGGAGCTCCTAAAATTGGCTGTTTTAAGCCCCTACTTCCATCCATCCATCCATTATCTAAGCCGCTTATTCCTGGTCAGGGTCGCGGGGGGGTGCTGGAGCCTATCCCAGCATGCGTTCCGGGCGAGAGGCAGGAATACACCCTGGACAGTTCGCCAATCCATCGCAGGGCACATACACCATTCACTCACACACTCATACCTACGGGCAATTTAGACTCTCCAATTAGCCTAACGTGCATGTCTTTGGACTGTGGGAGAAACCGGAGTACCCGGAGGAAACCCACGCGGACACGGGAGAACATGCAAACTCCGCACAGAAAGGCCCCCGGCCTGGATTCGAACCCAAGACCTTCTTGCTGTGAGGCGACAGCGCTATCCACTGCACCACCGTGCCGCCCAAGCCCCTACTTAAGAACCTAATTTAAATCTCAAACCTCTCTTTCGGTATCAAAAATATTAGAGAAAGCTGGTGCAAAGCCACTCAACACCTACCTCTGTCTAAACTGTACCAATAAAATCTTCCAGTCAGGATTTAAACCTCAACATAGTATTGAAACAGCACTTGTTAAGGTTGCAAATGACCTCCTACTGTCATCAGACTGCAACTCTGTGTCTTTTCTTGTAGTCCTTGACTTAAACGCAACTTTTGATAGTGTTGACCATTAGATTTACTAGACAGACTACACAGCTGCATTGGACTCCATGATCAAGCACTCTCCTGGTTTAGATCATACTCAGATGACAGATACCACTTAATTCAAATATATAAAAAATATTCTCATTATTCAAAGGTGAAATATGGTGTCCCACAAGGTTCAGTGCTAGGGCTACTACTTTTTCTTTGTGTATGCTCTTGATATTATTTGCAAACATGATATAGAGTTTCACTGCTATGCCGATGATAAGCAGCTATACATCTCAACAAGACATTGTGTAGCACTAGACCATTCTCATTTAGATGAATGTGTAGTAGATATTAAGGGTTGGATGACCTTTAACTTTCTGATTCTTAATTGGATAAAACTGAAATGCTGGTTTTAGGTCCCAAAAAAGGAAGGGAGAAATGATCTAACCACAGTTTAAATCTGGAGTCAGTGAGGAGTGGCAGCACTGTTTCATTTCAGCATGGTCAATGATGTCACAGGTGATAATCCCAGCACTGTCTCATGTCAGCCTACCGGACAATGTTAAAGGTGATAATCTCAATGCCCAGTGCATCCTGGGAGGTGACTGGTTGATTAGCTCCTTTCAGGCTCACTTCAAAGGTTAGCGGTCATTTGTGAGAGAAGACAAAGAAAGAGGGCCTAAACCCAAACCAGAGTGGCACGTCCCCTACAATTGAGGAACAGGTGGATCTATATCTCTCTATTAAACCTGCTAATCGGTCCCTCCATAAAAACATCATCTGCTCATTTGTTTTATTGCAGTGTTCAGAGTCTTTATTAAGAGACATTACCCTCACTCAGGCTAATAAACAAAGATTAATAGACACAGTAAACATGTCAGTCTTCGCAAAAACACACACAGATGCAAGTGCACACACATGCCCACACATACTTTCTCACTCACTCTTTCTCACTCTCTCTCTCTCTCTCACACACACACACACAAATGGACAGCCATGACAGTTGAAAAAACGGTAATTATAAAATACTGTCATGGCAGCACAATGATAAAGCATCTACTGTCTCACTTCAACTGTGAGTGTAATTTTAACACTGTGATAATAACAGGTTATTATGCAGTTGGTGTGGTATATATATTCACTGTCCCTCAAACCATGCTACTTGCAAACAAGACTTTTCTCTCCATTAACTTACAGGCAGTTTTTTCTTATTATTTAAGTCTGATATCCACATTCAAGGTTTAATTAAGTTCAAATATCGATCCCCAAATTTTGTTTTGATCTCTCTCACGTCACAGTTTTTTTTTTTTTTTTATCCGAAAATGAATCATCTAAACTTCAAAGTCATTATGGCTGAGGACTGCACGACAAATACAGGGGGAGCAGACAAGCTGTAGGTGCCCAATCGACCAGAGGGGGCGCTGTTGCTTGGTGACAGGGATTCCCTGCCCACTGAAACTCACCATCCCTGGGCAATACTGGGGCTTAAAATAACTGGCACAGTCAGAAGGTTGAATCACTGAATTAGGTATTTTCTAGTGTGTGTTGAAGGTGTACTCCTGTACTGTTTTCCTTAAGCAAGCTTCAGTTAATAGAGAGAGGAGTATTTTCAGTAATGGAGCAATGCTATATCACACCCACCCTGCCGCCCCCCTTATGAAGATAAATTGTTAAATGTGCTCTTTCTCCGTCTGTCACTTCCACTTGTTTAATTATTGATAAAGGCAGAGCCTCCAGAGAGCAGAGAGTTCGAGCAGCAGGCATGGCTCACACACACACACACACACACACACTCATAGAGAACACACTCACTCACACACACACACTCACTCACACACACACACAAATACAAACACATACTCTCTCTCACACACACACACACACACACACACTCATAGACACACACTCACTCACACACACAAACACAGACATACAAATACACTCTCTCTCACACACACACTCATAGACACATACTCACTCACACACACAGAGACAAACACACACTCATACACACATACAAACACTCTTTCACACACACACACACACACACACACACACACACACACTCATAGACACATATTCACTCACACACACAGAGACAAACACACACTCACACATACAAACACACTCTTTCTCACACACACACACACACAGACACACACTCATAGACACACACCCACTCACACACACACACACACATACACACACACAGGCACTCACACACACAGATACACACAGATACAAACACACACACACACACACACACACACACACACACACACTCACTCACACATGCTCACACTCACACTCACACAGATACAAACACACACACACACACACACACACACACACACTCATAGACACACACACTCACTCACTCACTCACAGAAGCTCACACTCACACTCACACACACATACACACATCTTTAGATTCCTGCAACTTCTCAAGAGTGAACAACAAGAAACCGCACCTCAGGCAGATTCTGATATAATTCTCGTTAACCCTACTTACTGTTTTATAAAATGCTTACTAGGGACAGAAGGAGAAATAAAAAAACAGGTTATTTCACATAGATACAGTTGAGAAATACAGTGAATACTGCATTACATTAAAAGATAAAAACACTGTTGTGGAGTGACTAGAGTTAGATAACTCAGATCCAATGGGAGCTGAGCAGTTAGACACTTACACAGAAACCTTAGCCTGAGGGGTCCTTGCAGCCTGGATTACAATGAACCCTCGAGGCCAATTTCCCCAAAATTCTTATTCCACTTCTTGCCACAGTACAGTGAGCGTCGAATCGGCCTGAGAGTTTTAAAAACAGAACCCCTAAACATGGAAAGATCCAAGTTCCGACAGCATCCTCATTGTTTATTTATACATTTTTATTTAAGAAACTTTTGAATGAATTTTAGATATATACAGAATATAAGAACAGACAGAAATGTCACAGGGGAGGCAAGCAAAACCAAACAAAACAAAACACTGCACAACCGAATATTGCAAATAAGGTCACCAGCCAAGTACACAGTGGCACACCTTTTTCTGTGCCGCCTTGCCATCAACCTCTTAAAAAGAGAATAAGAAGAGAATAAAGATAAGAAGTGATGACCAAACGGACACTGACTCTGTTAAAAAGATTCAATTTCTGCCCTGGAATGTCCCTCCCTGTCTACTCTAGAATCGTCCTTTGTGTTCTCGGTTCTAGAACATTCTCCGTCCTTCCTGTTCCAAAATATTTCTCAACATATTTCAACTCCTGTCCTTCTGGTTCTAGAGCACGTCTATCCCTGACAATACTGCAGAGTGATTCTAGAATAAAGTAGAACAAAGTAAAGCTGCCCAACTTGCTGTGTGGCCAGATGTCCGAAGGCATTGAGGCCAAGGAGCCTCTCGTTAATTCTGTGCTGTAAGGGATCAGCTCTGAAACACTGTCTGGTGTTAAACCCCACAGAGCACCACCCCACTGTACCAAGGAAGAGTCAGCTACCTCACCGCAGTAAAACACACACGAACTCTCACGCACAAACCTGTGTGCATACATGCATGCGCTCACACAGAAAGTGATAAGAAGTGCAATTAAATGTAAACAGAAGGATAACTTAAAACCATCTGTTGTTGTGAAAATCTTGTGACATCACCCAATTACAAATGAGGTGATCTTTATGCCAGAGGTGATTCACTTCCTAGTCCTAGGCAAAAAACAAATAAGGGAAGATCTTTTTCTATTTGTTGACCCGCCTCAGGACCAGGGGACCAGGGAGCCAGAGCTGTAATCAGGGGCTGAGCCGTTGGAGCTCTCAGGCCGCAAAAGCCTGAGACACTGGCCGCAATGGCCTCGTACACTGGAGCCTGATAGACAGGTGTGGTGTCCTGTTCTGTCCATCTTTAAGCCCCCTCCTTCTCCTACCTGTCCTGCCGTAATGGGGGTTCCAAGAGCAGCTCCTGAACCTCTCGGCTGTGATGGGTGAGACTAAGCACTGCATCTAAGAGCACAGAAAGTTTTGATGGCATTGGTTGTAGGAAATGGAACGGCACTTTGCAAATTGTCCGTCCGTGTTAAGATCACTTGGCGGTGTTACTGGAATCGAGGGGGTCACTTGTAGTGCGATTCATTTATTCATTCATTCATTCATTATGTAACCCGTTTATTCCTGGTTAGGGTCGTGGGAGGGCTGGAGCCTATCCCAGCATGCATTGGGCGAGAGGCAGGAATACATCCTGGACAGGTTGTCAATCAATCGCAGGGCACATACACCAGCTCAACTTGCTGATGTTTCACGAGTAACAGTGTCTAAGGCGATTTCGGCATGGAACTCACACACATGAACAAGGAAAGGCATCATGAAAAAAGGGCAACTGTGGTCAGAAGCGTATACTCCTGGATCGTGATGTCCGTGCATTAGTTTTAGGTGCAAGGCTAGCAACTCAATCAATCGACTGCAGATTTCAATCTAGGGCGTGAGCAGGCAGATTAATCAAGAACGCTCCGTCGAAAACTCCACAGAGCAGGAAACCATAGTCATATTATATTGGTGTTTCCACTTTTTTGGCCTCTGCCTGTATATGTAGCATTGTCCATTGAGCCTCTGCACTGAATTATGTTCCATACAAAGCCCTAAAAATGCATGCAATGGGGGAGTTAAACACAGATGGCATTCCTTATCCTTCGGTATTGGAAATCAGGCCAGAAATCTAATAACAGCAACAACAACAACATCATCGACAGAAAGACATCACTGTCAAGCCTATACGCTGATTGTGGCTTGTGTCCAACAGCGCTTTCTGCAGGGATAATGCAATATAGCAGAGAGCCATATAACACCATGGCATGTGTTTTTATCAGCCACATAATTACTCCTCTGCTCCCTGTGAGCAGCTGGGCTGTTATTGGGACCGGGGAGGAAGATTCGGAGCTTGGCTGGGGTTGGAGAGGGAGGGCAGCAGCAGGCCCCTCTGTCTCCAGTCTCAGTCATCTCTTGCAGATGATATGTCACCGGTCTCAGTCGTTGCTGGTCGATTGGCCCCAGTCTGAGTCATAGCCGGCAGTTCTGACACAAGTCTAAGTCATCTCTTGCAGACCTGCCTCCAGTGGCGTTCATCACTGGAAGATACGTCACCAGCATTCAGATGTTGCTGGTCGATCGGAACCAGTCGTTGCTGGTTGTTCTGACGGAAAGAGAGAGTGGGAGGGGAAAGGGAGAGAGAAAAAGAGAGCAGGAAATAATGAGAGAATGGCGGAGAGATTACAGAAGACAGAGTAAGAGAGTGAAAGTGAGATAGATCAAGGCTGTGGCTGAGGCGATGGAGGGCGGTCAGTCTGAGAAGCCTCCCGCAGCCCGTCGTGCTGTAGTTGTTCTCTGTCTCTCACACATCCCTAATTCCTCCCCTGATCCTTTCAGTTGTGGGACAGGAGTTTGTTCCAGTTCCCTTGAAAAAGAACAGAGAAAGACAAGAAAAAACATAATGTTAATGATATTAGGCTAATGTAACACGCAAAAAGAAAGTCAAATAGAGTCAAGCAGGGAGGAGTTGTACTCAGGGCGCTTTTGATTTCGACCAGAAGGCAATGGGTTTGAGTTTCGGACTAAAATGGTCGTTCATTTTAGGCAAATCTCTTTCAGCTCAACCCACTTGAGTGCATTACCACAAACACACTGAATGCACCCCTGACAATTCGGCTCCATGCCCTGCAACTTTGTCAGACACTAAAAGCACCAAAAAAAATCTTTGCAAAACCTGATCTCCCCTCTCTCTCCTAGGACTCTTAAAAAACATTTGTTCTCAATCACCCCCTTGGGCCTCGTTATGGCCAGAGCACAGTCTGTCTGCCTTATCTTAATTGTTAGCTCATCTTAGGTGACCGCGGCGGCTCACTCTGCAGCAGCTGCAGCCTCTCACCGGGCTGAGGAGGAGGAGTGTTAACACAGTCTGGGTGCCTGAGGGGCATGAAATGCAATCCGGATGAGGATGACCCGGTATCACACCCTCACACACACACTGCGGTGTCTGGCCTCACGCGGGTGTGGGGGTGTAGGGGCTCCTAAACTCCAGGGGTTAGGGGCTTAGAGGGTTCACAAATATTTCACACACGCGTACACACACACATTCGCTCAACTCACTCACTCTCACACATGCACATACACACACGCGCACTTGCATACACACATACAGTAAAAGCACGCTCAGTCACAGTCACACACACACACACACACACACACACACACACACACACACACACACACAACACACAAACACATACACTCACACATACGCAAACTAACACTCACACATACAAACACATACACTTACACTCACTCACTCTCACATATGCAAATGCACACAGACACAAACCCACTCTAACACACACGCACACACTCACATACACACTCACACAAACACACACACACACCCACACACGGACTCACTCACATACAAACACACACACACACACACACACTCTCATTTTAACACACACTCACACACACTCAGATACATGAGTATCATGTTCTGTCATAGTTAGAGGGCGTAAGCAGTAATGTTGACTGAGACACACATATATGAGTGTATACCAGCGCTGTCTCACATTAGGCTTCCAGCCTCCAGCATGACAGAGGATCTGATACATTCACCCCCACCACAGGGTATGAGTGTATACCAGCGCTGTCTCACATTAAAACCCCCCACCACAGGGTATGTGTGTATACCAGCACTGTCTTACATGAAACCCCCCACCACAGGGTATGTGTGTATACCAGCGCTGTTTCACATGAACCACCCCACCAGCTTCCAGCATCACAGAGGATCTGATACATTCACCTGACCCCACCCCACCCACCCCAGGCACTGTCAAAAAGAAGAAGTTACATCTATCAGAACAAAGGCCTGACACACTGTGAATTTCTCTGAGCAATACAGAGAAAGAGAAAGAGAGAGAAAGAGGAAGAGGGAGAGAGAGAGAGAGAAAGAGAAAGAAAGAAAGAAAAAAATATGATAGAGAACACATGGGAGGAAAAAGACGCACTTACAGAAAAAATTGCTTTTTTAGTCTTGATCACTTACGTGTGAAATGCTTTTTTTCAATTTTCAGTTTATTTTTGTGTCAGATCAGCCAGAAGTTGATCTAAACACTTTTGTTAGCTGTAAACATTTCCATATGTGTACACACACACACACACACACACACACATAGTACAGTCCACATAACATATGGCACTATCATTTATTTTGGCAGTCGACTAACCCTCTGAAAAGTTTACATTCTAGCTTCTAGCCCTTCGCGTGTATATGTATGTCTGTGTGTCTGTGTGTGTGCGTGTGCATGGGTATATACGCATATGTCTGTCTGTGTGTTAGACTTTACATGTGAGAGACAAGGACTGTGAGACGGAACATGGTGAAAGCAGTGTCTTCTCTACACAGAAGAACACCAGGAGACAAGCAGAAAACAGAACCTCATGTTTTCCCATTTTTATGTACTCAAATGTACACAAATCAGGCTCACAAAAACACACAAACAAGCCCAGCTCCCGGTCCTGCATCTACAGGCCCCATTAAGCACTGAGGCACCAGTATGCGTGTAAAATGCGGATGGGTTTGATGGCATTTTGGGCCATAGGAACACCAGGGTGGCAGCAGTCCACTCACATGTAGCTGAATGCCAATGCAGCACATATCTGCAAACCCACAATTCTCACCCACAAAACCATGTCTTATAGAAACCAGAGGGAGAAGGGCAGGCACAAATTATCTGCATATTTCTCTCACATTCCACTTGAAGCTTGTAGCAATATGCAGCCCCCACCCTGACCGCCACCACAAACACATTCACGCACATACACACATGGACATGCACAGACACACGTACACACATGGCTATAGCACACACACACAGACATACACGCAATGACATACATATTATCAGTCATAAATATAGCAATACATGTAGCACCACACACATATAAACGCATCTACACAAACACACACACACATACACACACACATTCACACACTCACTCATACACACACATGCACATACACACAGATACACACATATACAAACACACACAGTCACACACACACACACACACACACACACACACACACACACACACACACACACACACACACAAACACATACACTCACACATACGCAAACTAACACTCACACATACAAACACATACACTTACACTCACTCACTCTCACATATGCACATGCACACAGACACAAACCCACTCTAACACACACGCACACACTCACATACACACTCACACAAACACACGCACACATACTCACACTCACACACCCACACCCACACACGGACTCACTCACATACAAACACACAGACACACACACACACACACTCTCATTTTAACACACACTCACACACACTCAGATACATGAGTATCATGTTCTGTCATAGTTAGAGGGCGTAAGCAGTAATGTTGACTGAGACACACATATATGAGTGTATACCAGCGCTGTCTCACATTAGGCTTCCAGCCTCCAGCATGACAGAGGATCTGATACATTCACCCCCCCACCACAGGGTATGAGTGTATACCAGTGCTGTCTCACATTAACCCCCCACCACAGGGTATGTGTGTATACCAGCACTGTCTTACATGAAAACCCCCCACCACAGGGTATGTGTGTATACCAGCGCTGTTTCACATGAACCACCCCACCAGCTTCCAGCATCACAGAGGATCTGATACATTCACCTGACCCCACCCCCACCCACCCCAGGCACTGTCAAAAAGAAGAAGTTACATCTATCAGAACAAAGGCCTGACACACTGTGAATTTCTCTGAGCAATACAGAGAAAGAAAAGAGAGAGGAAGAGGGAAGAGGGAGAGAGAGAGAGAGAAAGAGAAAGAAATAAAAAATATGATAGAGAACACATGGGAGGAAAAAGACGCACTTACAGAAAAAATTGCTTTTTAGTCTTGATCACTTACGTGTGAAATGCTTTTTTTCAATTTTCTGTTTATTTTTGTGTCAGATCAGCCAGAAGTTGATCTAAACACTTTTGTTAGCTGTAAACATTTCCATATGTGTACACACACACACACACACACATACACACACATAGTACAGTACACATAACATATGGCACTATCATTTATTTTGGCAGTCGACTAACCCTCTGAAAAGTTTACATTCTAGCTTCTAGCCCTTCGCATGTATATGTATGTCTGTGTGTCTGTGTGTGTGCGTGTGCATGGGTATATACGCATATGTCTGTCTGTGTGTTAGACTTTACATGTGAGAGACAAGGACTGTGAGACGGAACATGTAAAAGCAGTGTCTTCTCTACACAGAAGAACACCAGGAGACAAGCAGAAAACAGAACCTCATGTTTTCCCATTTTTATGTACTCAAATGTACACAAATCAGGCTCACAAAAACACACAACCAAGCCCAGCTCCCGGTCCTGCATCTACAGGCCCCATTAAGCACTGAGGCACCAGCATGCGTGTAAAATGCGGATGGGTTTGATGGCATTTTGGGCCATAGGAACACCAGGGTGGCAGCAGTCCACTCACATGTAGCTGAATGCCAATGCAGCACATATCTGCAAACCCACAATTCTCACCCACAAAACCATGTCTTATAGAAACCAGAGGGAGAAGGGCAGGCACAAATTATCTGCATATTTCTCTCACATTCCACTTGAAGCTTGTAGCAATATGCAGCCCCCACCCTGACCACAACCACAAACACATTCACGCACATACACACATGGACATGCACAGACACACGTACACACATGGCTATAACACACACACACAGACATACACGCACGGACATACATATTATCAGTCATAAATATAGCAATACATGTAGCACCACACACATATAAACGCATCTACACAAACACACACACACACATACACACACACACACACACAGCCACATACACACACATGCACACACACAGATGCACATATACAAACACACACACACACACACACACACGCACACACATATACATACATGTGCACACACACGCACGCACGTACATGCTAACGCACGCACATGCACACATAGTCACACACACATATATAATCTAATGCACATATTTTCAGTCACAAATGCACACAGACAGGAATATGCACACACACACACACACACACAAATCTCTCCATCATAGCTCATTTTTCAAAATGAAGAAACCTAACACACAGCATAGCACACAGTAAGACAGGGCCAACTGGGTTGGGGTGAATTGTGGTTCTACTTTTAGGGAATAAAACCCATCCCATCTTGTCTCCTCGGGAGACGCTTTTATTCATAATCAGACTAGATTAATAAAGGAGGGAGGGAAAGACAGATTTAAAAGGAGGGGTTGCTTTTTCATCAGCCATCCATCACATTGCTAAAGTAGTTCCATACGTTTTGGTTTTGGGGCTGGAGAGGGGGGTGGTGAGTTGCGTGGATGTTTTCTTAAGCTGGGGGACAGAGAGATGACTGAACTCCACCAATTACGAACTTACAAGAGGGCCCTTGGCAAGCAGGCCCACTATCAGAGGTGATTTCACCTGGCCCAGAGCCACTTCAAATCACACCTAATGATTCCCTCGTCATGCAACCTGCTACATGAGCATGTGCAGTAAACATCCCAGTCTATCCTCACATGGTTAGTAAACTCTGTTCTCTATTCTGTTCTGAACTCTGTTCTCTAGGGTGGCAGTGTTAGCATAATGGTTAAGGAACTGGGCTTGTAACGCAAAGGTTGTAGGTTCAATCCCAGGTGGGGCACTGCTGTTGTAACCTTGAGCAAGGTACTTAACCTGGGTTGCTTCAGTAAAATATCCAACTGTATAAATGGATTGTATGTAAAGAAATGTGAAACTGTGTAGGTTGCTCTGGATAAGAGCGTCTGCTAAATGCCTGTAATGTAATGTCATATTCATGAATGTGCAGTAAAATCACTATCCATTTGTATGTAGCAAAAACTGCTATCTATTCATAAATGTGTAGTAAAGCACTAACTGTGTGTGTATTAAAAATGGCTATCTATTCTTAAAGGTATATTAAAGCACTATCCATGCGTGTCTAGTAAATACAACAGTAAGCATCCCTCTGTACCCTCACGCGGGTAGGAAACTGTTCTCTATTCATGAATGTGCAGTGAAATAACAATCCACGTTTGTAGTAAAAATGACTATCTATTCATAAATGTACAGTAAAGCACTATCCATGTGTCTCGTAAATATAGCTCTCTATGTTGTAGAGGCTGCTATTCGTGGATATGCATGTAGTGGATAGCGTGTGTGTGCGTGTATGTGTATGTACATATACAAGTGTGTGTGTGTGTGTGTGTGCACAAGCATTTCTGTGTGTTTATATATACGCGCGTGTATGTTGGTGTACGTCTGTGCGTGCAAGCGTTTGTCTGTGTATCAATGATGATGATGTTGTTGAATCTCAGAGGAGAGGGATGGGCTGGCAGAGAGGTGACATTGCTGGAACGTCTGAGGCGAATGTCACTGCGTAGAATGATGTGCGGATTATAGATGGAGGGAAGGCAGGTGTGAGTGGGATAAACAGTGCTGGGGGTGGGGGGCACTGGCTGAGTGACAGCTGTGTGTGTGTGTTTGTGTTGTGTGTGTGTGTGTGCATGTGTGTGCATGTGTGAGCGTGTGCATGTGTGTGCGTGTGTGTGTGTGTGTGCACACACATTGACAGTCTCCGTCATCTTCATTCTTAATTATCAGGGATATAAATCAACAGCAGACCGTTGCCATGGCAGCCAGACGGAAGCTCGACACCCATTCGGAAAGCACAGAGCAGCCATTTCATTAACCTTTAAAGGACTTGATATTTATTTTAGTGGTGGAGTTATGAATATAAATTTGTCATTTTGAGAGTGAAATGGCTGGGTAATAAAAATTCTACCCGGTGATGACCCCCCACCCCTCCCAACCACCTCCTCCAACCAGCATCCCAGCCGTGTGCGTCTGTATGTGTGCGTATGAGAGAGATACAGTGTGGGTGCATGTATATACGTGAGCATGTGGATGTGTGTGTGTGTGTGTCTATAGGTGTAAATGTAAGGGCGGATCATGGTATCATGGCGGATCATGGTAGCTTAAGTACATATTCAGCTGGATACACAGGTCGTTTGTACAATTAGGACCTGTCTGCCACGCATGATAATGGTGTGCTCTACAGAATAAATAAAAATACAAGCCTCTGTGTCCCATTCTATACTGCTGCCCTTACTACAGCCATTACACTACTGCCCTACACACACTACACTATAGCCCTTACTACAGCCACAATATACTACTGCCCTTATAACACACACTATACTACTGCCCTTATGACACACACTACACTACTGCCCTTATGACACACACACTACTGCCCTTATAACACACACTATACTACTGCCCTTATAACACACACTGCACTACTGCCCTTATGACACACATTATACTACTGCCCTTATAACACACACTACACTACTGCCCTTATAACACACACTACACTACTGCCCTTATGACACACACTACACTACTGCCCTTATGACACACATTATACTACTGCCCTTATAACACACACTACACTACTGCCCTTATGACACACATTATACTACTGCCCTTATGACACACACTACACTACTGCCCTTATAACACACACTACACTACTGCCCTTATAACACACACTACACTACTGCCCTTATGACACACATTATACTACTGCCCTTATGACACACACTACACTACTGCCCTTATAACACACACTATACTACTGCCCTTATAACACACACTACACTACTGCCCTTATAACACACACTATACTACTGCCCTTATGACACACACTACACTACTGCCCTTATGACACACACTATACTACTGCCCTTATAACACACACTACACTACTGCCCTTATAACACACACTACACTACTGCCCTTATGACACACTACACTACACTACTGCCCTTATAACACACACTATACTACTGTTCTTACTACCCCCACATGTTGCACAATGTTTCTAGTTTTGAGCATTTATACTTTCTGCGACTGGTGAAGCGTCGCCTCATCTGTGTAGTAACCAGCCTGAGCAAATTGATATTGATTTATGTTGACAAAAACGAAGATAGTTAACATTAACAACATTACAATGTAGTATGAGGAATATGCGTTCGATTTGGCAGAGGAATCTACTTTTGCTGAGAGCCAGGAGGAAGAATAATCAGAGAAGGAGATGGTTGGTATAGTGACTTAACAAATCTAGGAAGGAGCAGGGGGAGTACTTGCTGGTGCAGCAAATGTGTGAGCTGGCAAGCTAGCTAATATATAATCATGCATATCTAGCTAGTAACATTAACTACGTCAGAGCTGGCTAACAGATAACGTTAGCAAGCTTTATTTGGCTGTGATGCCAGGTTGCTAGCTAGATATAAATAGATAGTTTTGCTTAGCTAATGTTAATATAGATATCTTACCTGTCTCACAACTGTTTCATTTATGTCTGCATTGCAGCTCGTTTGTGTCAAGATTCCTTACAATCTCCCCCTATGAGTTGCCCATTTTTATGGCGTCTTTATAATTGCTTGTTGAGGAGTTATACATTTCAGGATATCTCACCTGCTCCGCAAATAATTCCTCAAAGCAATAATATCAAAACATAAACAAAGTCATATAGAAATAGTATTCTGTATCTCCATGACAATGGACTTTACCTTGTCATTCTAACCGATCATATTACACAACATTTTATGACAGCGTCTGCAACCCTTCATGTTTCTGGAGGTATGCAACACCCTCCAGGATGCTCCTCTGCAACACATTTTGTAGTTTTGACATCACATTTGTCGTGAGATGTGTTGTGCGACACTTGTCGCATAAATCATAAATTAGCCTTCAAAAGCCCAGTTCCCTTTTTTATGGACACCATAGTCATTGAACTCCCCTAAAATAAGTTTTAGCCAAGGGCACCCTGGCAGAGCTGTCAGTCAGAGTGTGCAACATTGTTCCACTTGAAGAGAACGAGAAGTGAAGTTAATGGATAAATAACGTTATCTCTGGTTTCAGGTAAATGCAGTCTCTCTCTCTCTCTCTCTCTCTCTCTCTCTCTCTCTCTCTCTCTCTCTTCGTCTCTCTCACATGCACACACACTCGCACACGCCCAGTGCATGACTCAAGTGAAAAAAAGAAAAAAAAACAGCATTCGGAAAATGTATCCGTTCTGAGAGTCACCTGCAGAACGCTTTGGGCTCCCAGTTATGCTGGTATGGATTCACTCTCATCTTTCAAAGTCAACCAAAACCTTTGTTCCATCTGCAACAAAGATGACATTAACAGAGACTGTCAACTCCAGACAGACACAGGCCAGCCTGCCTCGAGGCTCTGTGGTTGATTAATCGCTGTCTCGCTGACCGACAGTGTGGTGCAGAAACCTCTTAGTTTAAAGGCTCAACTTCAGGCGAGTGTGAAGACAGAACATAATGAGAAAAAAGGCCGGGACTGCTCTCTGAGCAACAAAGGAAGACTCATATCGCACGGAGGTGGAGCATTTTTTCTTTTTTCCCTCTTTTTTATCATCATAAGAATGAAAGTATGCAACAAACACCCGTACCAGGCTATGTCCTTGGGCAGTCCTGCTAGAGAGAGATTGAGAAAAAGCAGTCTTTGTGTTGTGAGGCTCAATGGTTCCAGGGAACATTCTCAAGATTCTTTAACAGTATCCGAATCCACCAATGCCACCGATAACATGACCGTTGCTACATGATTGCTTAGTGGCTAAGTGAAGATGACAAACATCAAGGGAATCATGCTCTTAAATACTCTACAAGACCTTGAAGGCATAAAGGTGACAGAATAAATCACTTGGATTACTAATCATGGAGATCCTTCATTTCTCCTTTTCTAATGACACTAGGACATTTGTTGTCTTGAATAGAGACATAGGCATACCAGTGACCATAGCACCTTGCAGCACTCTCATGCAAAACAGCTGAAGCAAAGTGGCACTGGGCTTGCTTAGTATTTTGGGCAAAGACCTCCTGGAAGAACCAGGTTGCTGCCTGAAATGGTGTTGGAAGGCCAGTAGGGGGCAATCTGTGTGGACAAAGTGGTAAAGAAAATACCCGTCTTTTTAAATGAGTGGTTGAACCAGACTCACTGCGGTCATTAAAAATCTCATGGCTCTAATCACAAAGAGCAGGACATTTTCCTGGTACTCTGGAGACATTCCAAAGCTGCCTCTTTCGATTTGGGCCTCTCATCTTTCCCCATTTAATTGTCTGAATAAATCTATACTCCATCTATACTCATGGAGGGTGAGTAGTCTGGTGCAGAATAGCCACTGTGAATACCCACAGTGCAGGTTAAGTCAGACAAGCCGTTAGAGATCATTGAAAGCAATTAAAGCCGCTTTCTGCCACTCGCAGTTTGGCCAACTCAAAACTCAAGCAGCAGAAAGAAAATGGGGAAAATCCAAATCCCCTGTTGATCTGGCAGTCTTCCACACTCTCCTAGCTACCTTTTCCTCTAACTTCTCCTCTGCTAAATCTACATTTTTAATCTCTAAAATTAAATCCTCTGCATCTAACCCACACAAACTCTTCTCTACTCTTCTCATCACCCCTCCTCGTCCCTTCTTGCAAGAAAATCAATGACATTCGCAACTCCTTCTCCCCAACCCCTCCTGCACATAACCCTCCCTCACCTATCTCACAATCCAAACCTCCCACCTCCCTGTCCTTCTTACCCCTCTCTGACATCTCACAACTTATTCCTACCACCTCTTGATCCCATTCCCTTCCCCCTCTTCCAGTCCATTGCTATGGACATACTCCCCTTCGTCTCCATTATAATAAATGCCTCTTTCCTCTGGTACTGTCCCCTCTGCCCTCAAATGGGCCCATGTCACCCCCCTCCTCAAGAAACCCTCTCTGAATCCTCTGACATTTCTAACTACCAACCTGCCTCCCTCCTCTCATTCCTATCCAAAACTGAATGGGCTGTATATAATCAACTGTCTCAATCATCTCTCTATCTCCTACAGAACAACCTGCTTGATCCCAACTAATCAGGCTAACTAAGGCAGGTCGCTCTACTGAAATTGCTCTGCTCATGGTCACTGAGGCTCTCCACTTGGCAAAGGTTCAATTACTCAGCTCCGTCCTCCTCCTGCTCGAACTATTGGCTGCATTTGACACCATTGACCACCGGATCCCACTCTCATCTCTCAGGATCTGCACTGGCATGGTTTGAATCGTACCTGGCTGACCGGTCCTACCAGGTGGTCTGGGGAGTATCCCTCTCCTCTCCCTACACCCCCTCTACCAGTGTCCTACAGGGCTGGTGCCAAGCCCCCTCCTGTTCTCCCTGTATACCAAGTCACTTGGTTGTGTTATCTCTGCTCATGGTTTTTCATATTACTGTTATGCTGATGACTCTCAACTATTTCTCTCCTTCTGTCTTTCTGAAACCGAGGTCCTGGCACATATCTGATGATTGATGCCTCAATTATCCTGGAAGGCTCTACAGTAGTGTCTCGGTTCCAGTCTACCAGGAACCTTGGAGTGACTCTGGATGACTAACTGTGCTTCTCAGGGCGCATCACAGCGATCACCCGGACCTGCCAATTCTCCCTCCACAACATCTGGACAAATCGCCCGTTCCTCACCCAAGAGGCCACTCAATCCTGTTCCAGGCTTTGGTAATCTCACGTCTGGACTACTGCAATTCCTTGCTGAAAGGTTTACTGACCTGTGCTATGGAGCCACTGCAACTAGTCCAGAATGCCATCGTACGTTTAGTTTTCAACTAACCTAAGTTCACACATCACTCCACTACTCACCTCACTGCACTGGCTCCCTATTGCAGCATGTATCAAATTTAAATCACTGGTGCTAGAATATTAGACCGCTACTGGAACCGCTTCCTCCTACCTCCAGACACTCATCACACCCTACACCCCAGCCAAACTGCTCCGCTGTGCCTCCTCTGGCAAACTTCCATCCTTCCGGGCGCCAGGCAGCCGTTCCTTGTGGTCTTGCCTCTTCTTTGTCCTGACCCCCCGGTGGTGAATTGATCTTCCGCACTCGGTCAGGAGCGTGGAATCACTGGCCATCTTCCACAAGAAACTAAAAGCCCACCTCTGCAGACTTCACTACCGCTGATTCTGTACATTAATTAACAGTCATCACCACTGTTTAAAAATGTAATAAAAAAACCGAACATTTCTTTCCCTGTTACAGGTATGCTGCGCAGCTGCCAACAATGATGTCTATTGCAGTGATACTACACTGATCTCTTGCACTAACCATGATTAATCTTATCATGTATAAATGCACTTTTTGTAAGTTGCTCTGGATAAGAGCATCTGCTAAATGCCTAAAATGCAAATGTTAAAAATGCAATACAAATTATATTTATTCTTTATTCAAGGTGTAGTAAGAATTTATAAGCCAGTTGAGTTGTTATTTAATTTATTTAATTATTTCCAAAACCCCAGGGGCCTCATTTATAAAACGTACTTACGCACAGATTTGATCTTAGAACGTGCATACGCTCAAATCCACGCCAAAGTTCAGATTTATAAAAACGGTCTCAACTCAGCTTTCAGGTTTCAACTTTGGCGTACGCACGTTCCTTGTGGCAATGTTGGAGTACTGCAGGTATTCGCGGTCTCGTCTCTTCTCTGTCCTGACCCCTCGCTGGTGGAACTACCTTCCGCAATCGGTCAGGACCACGGAATCACTTGCGATTTCCGCAAGAGACTCAAAACCCACCTTTTCAGACTCCACTACCACTGAATTCTGTACAGCTAATGTAGCTAGTTGTCATCACCCCTGCCTATTTTCTCAACACTATATACCCCTGCTTACTCCATTCAAAAAAAAAATTACTAACATTTTCCTTCCAAGTGTTACAGGTATAGTACGCAGCTGCCTGCAATGATGTCTATCGCTTTATTACTGCACTGATCTCTTGCGCGTACTATGATTGTTCATACCATGTATTAATGTACATATTGTAAGTCGCTCTGGATAAGAGCGTCTGCTAAATGCTTAAAATGTAAATGTAATGTAAAATGTATTCGGAAATCTAAGAGCGCCAACATGTCGTCTGCTGCCTAATTGTTTCTTCATTATTATTATTATTAGTAGTAGTAATAGTAGTAGTATTACCAGATTAACACATTGCTTAGGCTATATGTAATGGTTTGCACAATAAAGTTATTAATAAATTAAAACAACATAAGCTAGGCTACTTGTGGAAAACAAAACAAAAACACACATTGGTTTTCCAAAACTACCCATATTAGCATAATTGACACATCCTTGAAGGAAATGTATTTAATATACATATTATGGTTCCACACGTGTAAAACATTTTGGTCAATCTATAGCCTATAAAATGTCCAATAATGCAGTGGTTTGCAAGAGGAAGAATGGCAGCATTGTCACTTCTCGAAGATATCGCCAACCGCGCAATAAGAAGGGAACGAGTTATTAGAGATTTTGACCTGTTTTAAATCAGACCACTTTTTCTTTACGTCCTTCAGGGACCTTTGCTGCCCACCCCCCTCATTCACAGCCTGGGCTACAGACTGCTAGGCCACGTACTTGGTTTTACTGGTAAAGCTACTGGAAAGGCTCCCAAACAGCGTCCCTGCACGCATCTGCACCTCCGCCAACAGGACCTCGATTTCGGCCTCGCTAAAATTATTAGCCATCGCCATTATCGCCATTATCAAGTAGAGGATTTATGTTTTGATTCGAGCTCCTTTATATGCTAATTATATTAATTAGGGGGCGTTTACAAGGCGGAGATCTAAAACCATTCAGTTACGCACAATTTCAAGATCATTTGTGATTTATAGATTTCACATCTGGGGAGTGGCGTACGCACGTTTTTTTGTTCACGTTCAGTTTTCTCTGAATCATTTCACTAGTTTCTCGCAACTTTTTATAAATGCCTGATTTTTCATTTCAGTATTCAATGATCTTAGATCAAATGTAGGATAGTTTCTGCAATAATGCAACTTTTTATAAATGAGGCCCCAGATGTAGGCAAGTTAATTAAACAAAATAATGATTTTCTCTAATCTTTTGACAAAGTGGCAAATGCCCTGATTTATTAGTTGTTAGAGTATTCAATGTGTGCTTTCTACATAGCTCCAAGAAACAACATCTAGTCAAAAAGAATCAGCAACCTTGCTTTTGATGCCATCAATGCAATAATGCATATTGTACTTGTTTTTGGGCTGAAAAAAACCCTTTTTACATGTAACCAACATACATTAAAATAATTGTTTTCCATCGATTTTCTTGCAATATAAATTCGTTTTTTACCACTGCCTCTTGATACCGGAGTATGGCGCAGTGGTATATAATGTAGGTTATACAATACAGTGGTAATTCACTATATGCAGGGAAAGTGTTGATTTGTATATAATAATTAAGCATTTTTCTTTGTTTAATGATCCATATAGTATCTATTCTCCATGAGCCAAACATTAGTTTCACAAAGAGTAACCTTTTTGCGACATAAGTTTGTAAATATAAGTTTTCACACAGTCCTTCCAGTCCCTTTATCGAGTGTGAATCATTTTGTGAGTTCATGTTTAAACTCTCATGATGAAACATGTAGGCTGAGTACTCAAGCCTCATCTCATCCCCTCATCTCAAGAGGAAAAAAGTAAGACAAGTAAAAAATTATACCATTGGAGTCCATATTTAAGGTGTAAAATAGTAAAAAGAAAAATCTGCTTTCTTTATTGATCCAGGCAGGTCAGCTGAAAACTCAATTCTCTTTTGCAATGATGACCTGGGGAATAATAGTGGGAATGAAAGGCATTGTGTAAGCCAATCAGATGTACGGGGAATGATTAGATGGCCAGACAAACAGAAGAGAGTTTTATGGGAATTTGACCAGGACACCAGGGGGTTAACACCCATACCCTTTGGAAAAGATTGTGTTGTGATTGCCTTTGCGTTCGTATGTTTATCTGTCACCTTGCCCCTGCCTCTCATTTTGTGTCCCTGTAGGTCTCACTTTTTTGCTTCCCTGTGGGTCATTGTGAAGGAAATCCATCAAAGAATAGATATGTGCAGCTCCCTTGCAGTGATTTCACAGGGCACACATAAATCAGTCCAAATGTCTCTCTCATTTTCCTGTGGAGTGGAGGCCCCAGGTAATTGCACACCTCTGAGTCTGAGCCTCCTCCACAGCCTTCAGAGACAGACGGACGTCAGAGGGGCGAGTGTGGTACCTGCTGCAAAAGGTACTGTCTTCACAGAACAGATCTTTATTTTTTAATAAGAACATAAGAACAGACCGTTTGGCCTATCTAGGCTCATCATTTCCTAGTCTAAAGAATATCCAGTGCTGCATCAAGCCTGGACTTCAAAACCCCCCAAAGTGTTTCTGCCTCCAAGTCTTTCCTTGTAACTTTTACCTTTAATACCCAGTACCAAATTAGTTGCCCTTCTTTGTACTTTTTCAAGAGCTTCTATATCTTTCTTGTAGTGTGGTGCCCAGAACTGTACACAGTACTCTAAGTGAGGTCTGACAAAGGCATTATATAACATCAATATAACCTCCTTTGTATGAATGTATGAATAAATCAGTAGTGCTCAACCCTTTGGGCTGTGTGTGCCTGCCAGAATGGGTCATGTGGGCCTCAATGAAAAATAAATAAATGAATCAGTACACAAACCTTTTCCCATAGAAAGGCCTAAAGAGATGAAAAATCATAATCATAATTTTGTAGCGACAGCTAGCTGACAGCTCTCCATGATTAATAAAATAAGAACCAAATGGAACATCACTTACAGACTAACAGTGGGGGTATGAAAGCACACCTAACTAGTTGAAAGATTGCTCGGGTTTCTCTTCATTTCTAACAAATCTTTCACGTCACACTGGGTTTCAGTTTGAGATGAAGGGTTTTATCGGGGTTGCATAACCAGAGGGTATTTCCTCCCTTCTACCTTTCCCTCTCTCACTTTCCTCTCTCTCTCTCTCTCTCTGTAATCTCCTTCTCTCTACACTTGAGGGCCTGGTGGGGATACTGAAGTACCAGTGGCTTAGCCGCGGCTTCGGTTGAGCCCTAGGCCAGCGGACAAGGCTGGAATCCACCTAGCCCTTTGGGGTGAAGCAGGTACCAGTGGCTTGACCTCGGCCTGCCCAGCCCTGAAGTCCCAAAGCCAGGACTGCACCCCACGAGACCTCTGCCACAAGACCCCAGGTGCTATCCAGGATTTGGACAACTGCTGTGGGATGCTCAAGACCTGAGACCAAAGGGGAGTACAGAGCTGCCCGGTGAGGATGCCTGGAAGGGTCACTCACCAGCCTTCATGGCTAACTTCCAGTGAGGGCCACACTCTCCCTGCTCCCCTTCTCTCTTCTCCAACCCTGCAGGAGGACCACCAGGCGGATCCAGGAGGACAAGGCACCAGAACGTCTGTGTAGAGGACAGGACCAAAGGAGCCACTGGCCTTCCGAGCGACGACCCCTGGACTACCATCCAGAGTGGGGACTTTCGCAAGCGTCGCCAGACCAGCGACCGCTGGACATGCTGGTGGAGAACCTAACAACAGCACCGCACCACCATTGTTAGGATGTCCTGTCTGCAATTCAGTCAGGTAGTCCTCCAGCAAGGTATGGGCAAGGTATTGCCCCAGGTGATCTAAACTGCCTGGTAAAGGTCCCACAAATATTACAATGTTTGAAGGAACTTTCAGGAATGCTGGAGAGGTCCTGGAACTTGTATAGAGAGGGGAAGGACAAGAGTCCCCTCAGTTTATTTAATGTGGAGCCTCTATCCAACACAGAGAATAAAGTAGTCACTGTCCAATTCTTTAAAGAGGCCGTGCAGGACCACAATATTGTTATGTGGATGGGCAGGTATAGCTCCATCAAATCCGAGGCAAGGATGGTCCTGGACGAGGATAGCATATGGACCGGGGCCAGGAAGTGACTGGTCCAGCTGAGTCCCGATCCAGGCGCCATGGGCAGAGTGAGGCATATCCCAGGTGTCATCACCCTGGGAAGTAATAGTGGTGCATATTACCACAGCATTCCCAAACTGTGCAGGAACTGTGGTGATTTAGGTCACTTAGCTGCAGCCTGTACAGTAGTCAAGTGCAAGAGCTGTGGTGGGGAGCACAAGACTAGGGCTTGTCCTGACCCTAGGCTATGTAATATTTTCAGGATTAGAGGGCATCTCTTCAGAGACTGCCGTCTTTCTTACGCTAACAATGTGTATGACCCAACCAACCTTGGAGACAGAGTCTCCCTCTTCCAAGAAATCTGAACACTAATCACCCCTAATATGCCAGTGGTCATGGGGGTGATTTAAACTGTGCTTTTAGGGATAAGGACCACAGCAAGCAAAGGAGTGATCGGTCCAGCAGGGAGCTGTGGTTCTATCATGGAAGATTTCTCCCTCCACGATGCCTGGAGGCGACTTTCCACCCCAATTCAGGTGGGTAAGTTCCTGTGGTGCCGCATTTTCCTAAATTTATATGTTCCTGTTCTCCACAGACCTGAGTGTGCGCTCCTATTCCATCGGAGCAGTGCACTTCTCAGACCACCACAGGGTGACTGTGTCCTTGGACTGGGAGAAGATAGTGGGTAGGGGTCCTTGGAGGATGAATACCAGCCACCTTCAGGACCCCAAAGTGCGCCTCTCCTTCTCAAGACAATACATGGAGTGAGGTCACTCTAAAACATCTATTTGATTCTCTGATAGAGTGGCGGGAAATGGTGAAAGAACGGGTGTGGGGCTACTTCCAGCAGTCGGTTGGAGGAAGGCAAAGGAAAGGAGAGCAACTTATAACCATCACAATGCTGCCCTCCAAAGACTGAGGCCTAGAAATGAGCACGGAAGTGGCTCAGACAAAACAGCTTCTCTCCACCCTCTGTCAGGAGGAGTGGAAGAAATACACCTTCAGAACCAAACTCCAGGATCGCGAGGGGGATGAGAACTGCATCCGCTTCTTCTTCCGCAAGGCATGGTCTAAGAAATCAAACATTCTCCCCCTGTACAAAGAGCACAGAAGTGGTGGTGTCTGAAGAGGCTGAGGTCTGGGAGGTGGCCAGGGAGTTTGACCCATGGATGGGACTCTCATGAACACCTTCCTGGACTGCCTGGACAGATGCCTGGGGGAGGAGAGCATGGAGGTGGAGCTGAGCAGCGAGGATCTTACCCAGGCTATGCGCTCCCTCAACTTACATAAGGCTGCCGGTCTTGACGGAATCCCAGCCGAGTTCTACCAGACCTTCGAGGATCTCCTGAAGGACGTGGCGGATGTTTTCAGGGCAGCTTTCAGGGAGGAGCAGCAGGGTGACTCACTGCAACAGAGCTCAGTAGCTCTTGCCCCAAAGAAGGGGGACCTGAAGGGACTGGTGGCCGATCAATATCCTCTCAGCGGACTATAAGATCATAGCTAAGTCACTGCTATGGAGGTTCCAAGACCTGTTACCATCGGTGATCGGCCCCAACCAAACCTGTAGTGTTCCTGGGAGATTCATTAACAATAATTTGCTCCTAGTGAGGGATATTATTATCCACTCTGAGGAGTGCAGGTCCCCCTTATGTCTTCTCAGTTTAGATCAGGAGAAGGCCTTTGACAGGGTTAGCCATGTGTGCCTGGAGAGGGTGCTGGAGAGATTTAATTTCCCCAGCCATCTCCCGCGCTGGACTAAGATGCGCATGGAAGACATCTCGGGCAGAATGGTGGTTAACAAACACCTCTGTCCCATTTGCCATCAGGTCTAGCATCAGACAAGGATTCCCTCTACCACCCCTCCTCAATGACATCTAGCCATTTCTCCAGGCCATCCAACTGAAGGACAACATCCGGGGCTATCCACTGCCAGGTGGTCAGGGAGAGCGTCTCGGGGTGATGACGTACATGGCCAACATTACTATCATCAGCGCAGATACCAAGGTGGTGGAGGGCTTCTGTACAGCCACGGCCACCCTGGTCAACCAGGGCAAGAGTGAGATGTTCCTGTCGCCATCATGGAGTGAGTCACTAACCGTTTCTTTCCCTGTTTGCACAGAGAACATCAAGCTCTTTAGGGTCACCTTCCAAGCCAATGGGAGGGGGAACCGGAGATGGGAGGAGGCCCTCCGCCGCATCCGGAAAAAAATCAGGAGCTAGAGTACAATGATAGGTAAGATCCTGGTCCTCAAGGCAATAGTCCTCCCCAGCCTGCTCTGCATTGGCCATGTGTTTTCCCGGACAAAGCCACTAGCAAACTTATGGTTAGGAAGGCTTTTCGCTTTGTCTAGGGAAGCAACATGGAGAGGCTGAGGAGGACAACCCTGATGAAGGAGGAGGAGAAAGGGGTCCCAGACATTACCAACATCATCTTAGCACAGGGTCTAGCCACACTGGTCCAGAACACCCAGAGGGGGGAGTTAGCCTCTGGTATGTCTGCTAGGTACCTTGCCACTCCTTTCCTCAGGTCTATGGGCCTATGTGGGCTGGGCTGGACCTGACTGCCATATAGCTGGGACCCTCTATGCGTCTATAGAGCCCTGAGGGATTTTGCCTTCATGACAGGATTGTCCAGGGTCAGGCTGCCCTCCTGGACATTTAAAAATATGATGTATTTTTTAAGATCAGGAGATACCATGATGCTCCCGAGGGGCAGCCAGGCCCTGGACCCGCAAACAGTATGAAAAATATTACACATAATGCATTAAATAGCAAGCAGAAAGACATTTCATGGATGTCTCCTCACGGTCATGTCCCTCTCCTCTCCCACTAGATCATTTATGTTTAGACGGCACCTAGCCCTTACGGAGAGCTGCCCCCATGGATGTACTGACTTGAACACGAACACCATCTGTTCTGGGAGTGCTCCGTGGCCATTCTCCCTGACGCCTGAGGGAATCCTATACGGCCCTTCTGAGAGATGCAGGATCCTGGAGCTGCAGCACCAGTGGAGGATCATCAACACTGTAAAGCAGGTCCTGTGGGAGATGAGGAACATCAAGGTCCACCAAAAACAAATAGTGGACCTGGTCACTCCACAGAGGAGGATTAAAAACCTCCTCCAGGACAGCCTTCTGGTCACAGACATTTTAATTGTTATTACTAAGGGCATGCGTTTTTCACCACCAAGAGGTCAATGGAGGACTTTCTGAAGCTACTTGTTTAGCAATCAACACATTACAATCACAAGTAATCATTCAATTACCACAAATGAGGTGCGTATTACAGTGTAGTAGACTAGTCAACAGTTGGCGCTGCGCACACCCACGTGTAATCATATTGATTGATTTGTAAGTAGGCTACTGCTGTCAATGATGAAAATATGTCTGACATATATAACACTTCTGTAGGACATATCATGCCCGTCCTGGAGCAAAGAAACTGATATGTTGAAATGAGTGGGTGGATATTTTTAAACCACACGAACATATAAAAGCAATTGAAAGCAAACGCAAAGGCAAAATAAAAATATAAAGAACAAAATTGTTTTTGATCTTTAAAATTCAGTTAAGGGAGCACAATATTTTATATTTTGGTGTTCAATTTAATCATTGTCAGATAATTTGTTGTTTCATCTTTTGTGACTTGTTGTAGCAGTGTAAAAACCTTTTCATAAGATGAAACTCCCCTATATGAAACAATGTCAATTTGTAGAGTTGGCACTTAATTGTATGGGCATGTTCATTTGAGTAATTGCCAATAATTACTGAAAATAGAGTGCCTACAAGATTGCCTACAACGCCTTTGACGCGTTGAGGATCAGAAAGGAACTGCAGCTTCTTGAGAGAGGTGGTGAAAAACGCATGCCCTTCGCCATTACACATGTATATATACACCGTATATTAAATTATCCACAAATACAATTCAGTTTCACCATTATGTAAAATGGCCCACATGGTTGAGAAACTGGAATAAATTAAATAACTCTCTAAATTATTATTATTATTATTAATGTATCTATTTGCTTCACAGATGCCTAATCTTTGGTTTTGTTGCATTTCTTGCATACTACCCATTCATAATTATTATAATTTTTTGGTGTATTCATTTTTATTACTTTGCAATTGAGCAATTGAGGAGAGGCATGCCTCGGGTAATTTATGTGGAAGCAAGTCAAAAAGGACCCCTATTAAGGGCCCCACATTGATTGAAATAACCGAAAAAATAAGACAGAAAGAGAAAACTTGTTCAGATACTGTATGCATTCGTGCATGTGCTCTTTCCTGACTGTTTGATCATTACAGGTGTGTAGGACAAGGTAGGAGTAGCTGAGGGCCAATAACAGGCCTCCGTGCCACCTGCTGGAGCCTTCCTTTCCAGGGCCTCATTAACCCTTTGAGGAGTACTGTCACACTATAATGTTTATTCTAGAACATGCCGTAACATTCTGGTTGATTCTAATTGATGACATCATGAAGGGCTGCTTATGGCATCCTCAAAGAACAGTACAATTCCATAATAGAACACTGTGAATTAGAACTAGAACTCTCTAAAAACCTACTCATCAAAGGGGTTAAGAGCTGAAGGCTGTGGCAATCACAAAGAAAAAACACAGGCAAGAATACAGCCTCAAAATAAAAGGCAGAACCTCCATCCTGATTGAGAGGGAGAAGGGAAAATCTGATGATCAGGTTGAAAAAAAAGAGATTTAAAAACAAGAAGAAAAAAACGAAGTGTGGGAGAAAAAATTGAAATATTTCAGAGTAGGATCATCCGTCACTGCGACGACTGGGGGCGTGGAGGCACAGAGTTTGTCGCTTTAAATCCCGGCGCTCAGCGAAGTTATGGTGCAGAAAAGCGATTAGGCCGGCAACGTGGGCACTTTGACGGAAGTCTATTCTCCTGGCTCCGTGTCTCTCTCTGTCACACCTGAGCAGGTAACGGGCCATAACTACTTCCTCTCGCTCGAAGGAATGGAAAGGAGTCGCATATTAAAAACGATTAAATGGCCCATAAGTGCAGGTCCCTCGCGGCGAAAAGCGGGCTTAATCTCCCATCCTCTGATGGATAAGGATACCGTAGTGTGAGTTCGGTGTCGAGGGCGAGCAGGTCAACAGTCCTCTACAGAAGGTGACATCACCACCAACAGCCAGAGCAAGAATACTATTGGCTCCCTGGACTAGGGAATGTGGTTGTTAGCTCAGCATTCTAGTGGTGTCTCAGCTGTAACTCAAAGGTTGCAGGTTGAATTCCCAGGTGGGGAATATAAAAGTGTATAAGTCGCTCTGGATAAGAGTGTCTGCTAAATGCCTATAATGTAATAATGCAATGTAAATGTAATGGAGAGGCTTGTAAATAAGGTTGTTATAGAATGAACTGATGCAGACAGGTTTGGCTATGCCCTTTCCGCACACGTGGCCATAGGCAATGTTCATCATGCTGAAAAGGAAGCGTCAGTCCCGAAACAATCATTTCACAGGTCCCCTCTTGGCCAGCTCATGGCTCTGCCCACATCAAACAGTGTGTAACCCTGGTCCTGGAGTGCCAGAGATGTTTCTGGTTTTGGCTCCATCCAAACCCCTACCTACATAACTGGATGAATTATCAGGCTTAATGAACGCAGGTGGCCAGGTGGAGGTACTCGTTCAGTTTCATCGTTCAAACTCTAAATATTCAGGCTCAGGCTCCTAATAATGGCTCAAACTGTGTAGTCTCATTTGATCCATTATTGTTCCAGCTCAGATGGAATTAAAGGCAGAAATGTCTCTGGCACTCCAGGATCGGTGCAGCCTACCCCAGGAGTGTGGATACATACTGACCTCACTGAAGGAGAAGGCAGCGTATCAGGGACCTCTCAGAGAGGGGGCGTTCTGCAGCCAGACGAGGACACGCAACAGCAGGACGTCGTCTGTATTGCATTAGCCGCTCTGGCACACGTCCAGGTTTCCTTCGACTGTAACACCAGGAGAAGGACGACTGCACAGCCCAAAACCGCCGCGGTTCCCCCGTGCAGGAATGCAGGGAGGAGTGATGCATCGACCGCAAGGTTCTCATCATCGTGATGACGTCGTTAAATCATCGCCGTCTCGCTTTTATTATTAATCCCTGGCTAATAAAACCGTAATGGCTCTGGGGGGGGGGGTTACCGTCAGAGCAAAGGATATAAAGATATTCTGTCCTGGCTCATCTCACCCTGCCTGTCTCTCTCTCTCTCTCTCTCTCTACTCTCTCTCGACTCAACACGTTTCGCCATCTGGCTTGGTGTCTCGGAGCGCAGACAGGAGGGGGATTGCTGGGGGAGTTTCTCGATGCAAAAATAATCTCTCTCGTACCTTTTCCCTTATCACACCTGGTCATCACTGATGTCACCTGATTGCCATGGCTACAGTACCCTCTCATGCACCCCTTTCTGTTCATTGGGATTTCACTCATTATCCGTGGAGACAGAATGTGACAGAATCTAACTGTGTCACAATATAACTGCAACACAATGAGTGTCATTGTTCATTCTGAATTATTATCGTTTTTTATTATAGTAATTATAATAATACTGGATTGCATTTTTATTGCACTGTGGAGGACGTCGGTCGCGGCCACATGGGAGTGGCATGGTTGCCTGTCTTGTTCCATGTGGTAGAGGCCTTTGGAGCAGTGAGACTTTCCGGGGGCAGGTTTGGCACTCTCCCAGGGTGTGAGAGTGAACTGTCGCCCGGAAGGGAGCTCCAAAGGCCTTAATTGGTTTAATTATTATTTGATCATTTAATTGGTGTCAATCAGTCAATTGATATAGAAGTCAATTGGCTGATTGGGTGTCTGGGTGAGAATGTGAGTTGTGATTGTGATTGGGTGATTGCCTTCACGAGTCCCACCTGAGCCAGGCAGAAACTAAGCCTATTTAAGAGCAGGTGGGGCAAGCGGGGAATCAGTCAGTCTTGTCTTGATGTGTGTGTGAGTGCGCGTGCATGTTTTATGTGGAATGTTTGATGTTGAATGTTGGATGTTTAATGTTGTGGAGTTTTGTGTGCGTTTGAAAGTGACTGAGTAGAGTGCTTACTGTGTGAGAGGAGGAAGAGGGGGAGAGGGGTGCGCTTTAGGTGTCCGCCTCTCTCCTCGGTGTGATTATGGAGGAGCGGGAGGGTGCCCTGGAAGAGGGTCCGCCTCTCGCCCTCGGTTTTAGTGGAAAAGAGCTCGCACTCGACAGTGGAGAGTGTCTGAGCAAGCCCAAGAACTCACCAGAAGAGTGAAGTATCTTGAGAGCCGATTGCCAGCACTCTCACATCCTGGGAGTGGCGAGTGTCTCTGGAATGAATGCGTAAGAGAACTCGAACTGGAAAAGTTCGAGTGTCTCAGTATGAATGGGTGGGAAGCACTTGAAAGGTCACTGGATATGTGTGTGCCTGAGGAGGTTCCAGGGGAACTCTGGAGGAAGAGGCGCGGTGTCCCGTAAGTTTAGTTATTTTAACTTGTTATTTTAGTTTGTTGCTTTTACCCGAAAGCTTCGCGGCGAGTAGGGTGAAGATTTTGTGTCTGTGTTTGTGTTAGTCTTTGTTATATGTTAACCTGCTACTCCCACTGTCTCTCTCCCATGTCTGGGGGGAGAGACAGAAAAACAAATCAATAAAATCCGGTCCGTAGACCGACAAACTCCACTCCATGTCTCCTGGCTGTTCTGTTCCCATTCAGGGTTTGTCACGCGGCGTGTGACATGCACCTTCCAGGAACCCAAAGCACTTTACAGTGAAGGGGGGAAATTCACCTCAACCATCACCAATGTGTAGCACCCACCTAGGTGATGCATTGCAGCCATTTGCCACCAGAACATGCAACACACATCAGCTTGAGGTGGAGAGGGAGGGAATTATTGAGCTAATTAAACTGGGGGATGATTAGGTGGCAGATTGAAAGAGTCATGGTGGGAATTTGACCAGGTTACCTCCTTCTCTTTGCAATTAGTGCCAGGGGATCTTCAATGACCGCAGGACCTCGGTTTAACTTGTCATCCAAAAGACAGAATTATTCAATTGGAAGAGAGATGGCCACCGCTATCAAAGAGATTCGTTGCATCCAATATGACCATGCAGCATTAGACAGGAGTGGCACAAGCGTCTTTACTTCTGAAGGAGAGGAGCTTGCACGCACTCGCTGAAGAAGGTATCTTTATGTCTCCACATTATTGTCATTATTTCATTTTCTCACAAAACACCTCCACTATCCCAGAGATCAATGAATGAAGGCACTTCAGACAAAACAGCATCAGGCTCAATATGAAACCCCACTCTCACCCACCCACCCACCCACCACCTCCAGAACAGCAGAGCCCCAATCGAAGAGAAGCCTATTTATACCCTTCATTTTAGGAACCGGAGGGTGGGGGGGAGGGCTGACGTGCAACAGGCCGAAGGAGCCGGTGGTTTCCATGGTTACTGTATCCTTTGAAGCGCTCCTCCTCTTGGTTGCGTGTCAGTATTATTTTTTCCCCCCACTCTCTCTCTCTCTCTTTTTCCTTTTAACCTGAATGACTGCGCTAACAAGCTCGCTCAATTGCAGTTTGGGAGGGGGGCGTTGAGAGGAAGATGTACATTTTCAGAGAGTGTGAGAAGGGGGGGGGGGGGGGGGGGTGGTGCTGTGTCAGATCAGGATATCTTAATAAACTGCCCAAACATCACAAATCTAGCCAGGTAGAAGGCTTTTAATCTTCGAATCCCCCCCAACCACAGAAACTGGGATGAGCATAGCACCCATGCACACATTCACACGCATACATGACAACACTCTGACAATGTGCATCACACAGGATCTGAGATGGTTTGCAGAGAAACAAGGCGGGGCGCTTCAGGGGTTACTTCCTGTCCCTCATTCTTTCCTATATTTCATATTTAATCTGGCAAGCGGCAGGATTTCTTATTGTGTCCTCTGTAATCTCATGGAGAAGGCAGATGGCCTTCGTTGCAGCCCAGATTGGATGCAGGATTCTGAAGATGGGACAGCGGTAGACGCCAGGTGACAGTGTTTAGGGGCGGAAAATCTTAAATCCTAAATATCAAAATCATCAGTTACTATGGAGTTGGGTCTCAGGGGTATGATCTGCAAATCCTACAAACTTTTTCAAATTGTCCTTTTGGGTGAAAAAAATCTAACAAAAAACAATTACAAACACTTTTTCTACGTCTTCCGAAATCTCGATTTGGCAGAATCCAAATCCCTTTTTTTTTTTGGGGGTTTCAGATTTTTTCCCGTTTTTCTTCCAATTTGGTAGCCAATTACACCCTCTATTTATTTCGATTTACCCTCCCCACACGAGTCCACTGCTTGTCTCTACGAGGCAAGCTAATTCTCAGAGGGCAGCAAACTCTGCTTCCAACGAACGACCACAGGCCCATAGCCTTAACCTCACTGGTCATGAAGGTTCTAAAGAAGCTGGTCAAGTCCCACATTATGTCTAGTACTGTTGCCCACTTGTACCCTCTCCAGTTTGCCTACCGTACTGAAAGGGGGCTGGATGATGCCAAACTGTTCTTGCTTGATACCTTGCATAGTCACCCGGAGAACAGTGGAGCTTTTGCTAGGTTCTTATTTGTAGATTTTTCTTCCACATTCAACTCCATGCAGCCTGCCACCCTCGCCTGTAAACTGGACACTCAGTTCAATTTAGACCAAGGTTTAATTTTGTGAATTATGGACTTTTTAACAGACAGACGACAGAGAATCTTTATGAATGGTCCACTGGCCATCCATGGTGAGGAGGTGGATGTCGTGGACCAGTACAAATATCTCGGTACCATCTTTGATAACACCCTGAAGTTTGAGCAAAACACAGAAGCCATAATCAAAAAAAGCACATCAACGACAAAACCTCCTCAGGAAACGAAATTCATTCAGTGTCCAATTTTTTTTTTTTTTTTTACAAACCTTCTACAGCTCCTTCATTGAGAGTATTCTGTGTTTCTCATTCATCTGCTGGTTCATAACCCTCACTGTTAAAAACCGTAACCGCCTCCAATCCATCGTAAACACCTGTTCCAAAATCACTGGGGTGCCTCTCAGAAGCCAGAAGTCTCATTCTATGAGCAGCAGGCCAGGAGGGAAGGCCCACGACATCCTGGAGGACAGTCCTCTATCCCCACTTCCAAATGCTCCCTCTCGGGTGCCGTCTGCGCCTCCCCAGGTGCTCTACCAATCGACGCAGAGCATCTTTCATACCTAAGGCCATCTGCCTGATAAACAAGGCACTAAAAAACTATCCTAGGCTCTACCTGGAGCTTGGCACGTGAAATGCCTACCGCATACTACTGCATGCCTATCGCTGGCACTGTTAACTTTGTACACTTATTTATTTTTTTAATTGCACTTGCGCATCCCCAATGTAGCTTTGCCCCTCAGGGATGAATAAAGTTGTATTGTATTCCTTCGAGATGGAATTCACCCACCCACGTTCTGGAGACTCCTTACGTGCTTCACAGCGGACTCGAGCTGGTTCACCCTCCCCCCTTCTCCGATCGGGGCTGACGACCAGGGCCGGTCTGGTAGAGACGGGTTTCGAACCACGTCCCTGACAGGCAGCGCACAGTGTATCGGACCAGCCAAAATACGGTGCGTTAGACTGCTACGCTATCCGCCGCCTCACTCATATGGGTGCAGATTAATTTCCTGAGCTCAGGCTTTTGAACATGCCCGGGTGAAAACCACCAGGGGAAAAATGTTATTTTTTCCAACCTTTTTTCTGAACTCGCGGAGCCTGTTGGAAATCGCTCCATTCGGTTTACTGAATGATAAAATAATACAGGAGTCCTTCTCAGCAAACCATGCCATTTTTGGAACAAATTAAAAAGTAAAGGGGCATTCCGCACAGCCAGAGCAGCGCGGGGCCGATGCTGCACCTTTGGGGGTGGTGATGGCGGCCGGGGAGCTGTGGTGCAAAGGCACCTTCTGATGATTTAGAGGACTGGTGCTGAAGAATTCGGTCTGGGAGTGTGAAAGTGACCCTTTTCTATCCCCTGCCTGAGAGAAGGGCCTCTCATCATCACAAACACAGGGAGCAGAGGGAGAGAGAGGGAGAGGGAGAGGAAATAGGGAAGGAGCGATTTGGCTGCTTTCAGCCTTATCAAACGAGACCGACTCTCTCAAACATGGGTCAGTGGAAACACAGATAAGGAAAAGCATTGATCCTTTGACAGAACACACACACAGACACACACGCACACGCACAAAAAGGCAACGACACAATACAAATACAACACAATACAAATGCCTTCTGCCTTTGGCTGAGAGAAAATAAAGATTGAGAATACTCCACCTCACCTCCCAAACCAGAGTTCAACAGGGACAACTGACTAAGCCTGCAGTCACACAGGGACGGGTGAAAAGCATGGAATTGGGTATGCATTCATCACGGTCTGTTTTTCCTTCATTTAGAATGTGCAGTGGAGGCAAAAAGGAAAAAGAAAAGTGTTTTTAAAGAAAGGGCGGGGTTTTACGATTTTATACTGGGAGAGGAAATGTCCTCGCCTTTTCTAATTGCCAATCAAACAGCTAAAGGATGATTACGTAAACTGCAGTCCGTCAAAAGTTCAACTCCTTTCAACTTTTGTCATACGATAAAATACTGGAGGACAGCTGGACAGGACACAAATATGGACAAAGCTGCATGAAAACAATGGATAGCCCTCTACTCGCTTTGTCGTCCGTGAAAGTATGAGCCCCGTTGAAAATGCATTAGCTCAATCCGTTTTTGAGGGTGGTCATTCAAAATGGTCATTCAAAATGGGAAAAATTGCAAGGGGACAGTTGGGGCAGGGTGAAAGAAACCACTGACCATAACTGAATGCATCTGTATTTTTACAAACATTTTACATCAAGGGAAAATCACCCATTGGTTTGAAAAGCATGAAAGGCAGGTATGAAAGATATGTTGAATATTGTTTGGTTGGCCATCGACATCAATAGTACAATAACGGAAAAAAATACTTTATAAGATATGATCTATGTTCAGCAATCGTGATGCTCAAGTAAAATCTTACCCAGAATGCCCCACAGGAAGCCTTTATGAGCCCTGGTGCCATATTTCACTCCCGGTGCACATATATTTAACATGATTTACTGTGTGGCCAAACTTTTTCCAGTGAACGAGGAAAGGTTTTGGATATGAGACCAGACGAAGCGTGCTCTGGAACATCGCTTTCACATCCAATTACGGAGAAGGCGGATGGGCAGGCGACTGAGCGGGCGAGCAAGCATGGGAGCCCGGACAAACTCCCGACCTCTTTTCTCTCCTATTCGTTTCCTGGAGTGACCCATTAAGAGCCTGGACAAGGAGAAAACAAGGGGCAGATAATGAAGGGGGGATAAAGGAGTGCAGTGAGCGAGGGGGGGGGGGTACTGCTGGGCCCCTGTCTGTCTGGGTCCAGTGATCAGGAGGGGGACAGAACCTCCATTCAGACCCCCTCCCAACCCGCTGGCAGACTACACGGGAACGGGGTACTCCTGACTCGGTCCGGCCCTGGAGCCCTGTGTGTGTGTATGTGTGTGTGTGTGAGTCAGTGAGTGAGTGTGTGCGTGTATGAGTGTGTGAGTGAGTGCGTGCATGTGTACGTATGTTTGTGTTTGCATTTCTGTGTGTGTTTGTGCCTGCCTCAGGGGCCCCTCTCCTCCACACACAGACAGATACCATCGATCGCCCCTCATCTCACACCCAGTCCAACCTGCCGCTTTTGAGGCGACCTGGCACTTCCTGCTCATTAGTCCTCCGCAACCAGTCTACTCAGTGACCTGCTGTTTCCCCTTCCACCCCCCGCTTCCACCCCCACTTCCCTGTACAAGGCTCAGTTTTGAAGACAAGAGGCAGGTTGATCCTGGTGCAAAGCCTTTAACCGGCTGTCTGCCGTAACGGGAGTGGAATCTGACGGGCTGCTCTTTGATTCTCTGGACAGTGACAGCATAGGCAAGGGCTATTCTATTGCTTTTTCATAGATTTTAAAAAGCAAAAGAAGTGGAGGAGGGCCGAATATTTTCCATCTCTATTCCAAATAGTTGTTGAGCGGCGTTGGCGGGTGTTTCATGTTTGTTTGTTTCGTTCATTTCGAAACTTATTTGCTATTTTTAATGCATGAAAAATGCTTGTTCATGGGGCCGGCTGAAAACACTGCACAAGCCACATTTGGCCCATAGTCCACCAGTTGAGGAGCCCTGGTGTAGGTAGGCAGTCAGCAGTGCAGTGCAGTCATGTTCACCAGAGGGTGATGGGTTTATAAAAACATAAGAATACATAAATGCCAAGAACAAGCCATTAGGCCATCTAGGCTGGTCATTTCCCTACAGTCTAGAGTAAATGCTTAAAATGTAAAAATGTAAAATGTAGAGTATCCAGCACTGCATCAAGCCTGGACTTGAGCACTCCAGGGCTCTCTGCCCCCACTACATGGCCTAGCAGGCTGTTTCACACATTGAAACCTCTCTATGTTTGAATCCCTGAAGCCTGACTGTTGAGCTCGTGATAGAATGTATTTTACCTCACCCAGGGGTTTGAATTACACAACAACTGTAGTCTGTGTGCAAACGGTCCAACTGCAAGTGCAGCTTATAGAAGGAATTTCTGCTGAGCGATCACCTGCTCAAATGTGCTCACAGAACAGGCTTTAGGCTTTCCATGAACTGACTGTTCACTTCCAGACTCCCGAGACTCTGCCAATGCTGCGGGAGATGGGACTGCAGAACCATATCTCTCTGTTTCTCTCTCTCTCTCTCTCTCCCTCTCTCAATGTCTCTGTCTCTCTCACTCTCACTCTCTCCCTCCTTCAGAGAGAGAGAGGGAGAGAGAGCTGCTCGCCCTCATCGCTGCGGTTTTCCTTCCTCTTAATCACTGTGTTTAATGCCGTGCTAAGCTACTCTTCTGGCTGGCTGCCTGGCAAACCTGGGAACCGTGTAAAGTCCGCCACACACAGCGAACCATGCGCTACGCCCCAACACACACACACACACCCCAACACACGCACACATACACACACTCTCACACACACACACGCACGCATGCATGCACACATGTATAGCAATCACCTGGGCTAGCACAGGTAAGGGGTCATTGCAGGCTGGGCACAGGGGAGGAGCTGCACCCTTTCCTCTCTTGCAGGTTTCTGATTGACGGATTTGCATTGATGTGGATGGATTCAGATTGTTGACTGAATGATTTGGGGTTTAGAGAGTTATTGAAACAGCCCTCAGCAGTATTGCCTACCTCTGATGTCTGAAGACAAGCCCAGCGTGCTGTTCCTCTCCCACAGCTGCAGTCTGATTGAGGAATCAGTTTCACAGCAGAGAATTCAGCACAGGGCCTGTTATTCAGTCAGATCCTGCCTAATGAGGAAGTGCCTCTTTCTGGGATTTTTGTAATGCTGATTGGCAGTTTGGCCCTGGCTTCACACCAGATTGTCTCAACAAATCTCTCTTATAATTCATACCCTTCCAGAGGATTTCTGTTTGTTTATTAGTTTGTTTTAGTGCGAACAGGGCTTCACAACATTTTAAGCATGATTATAGCAGCACTGTGAGACAAAGGCAGTTTCTTTTTTTTTTATACAAAGGCTTTCATTTGTTGGATGCCCCCGAAATCCCAGATATCAATCAACCGGTTTACCAGAGCCGTAATGGCTGGAAACGGGCACAACTCACCCTCATTCGCTCATTCCTGAGTAAGGTACACAGTTTCTTTGAACGCTTGCAGAGAGAAAACTGAGCTGTGTTCAGTCCACAATGTTAAATGGCACCAGAAGAGAGAGTGAGAGAGAGAGGGAGAGAGAGTGCTGTTTGGGAGATTCAACATTGATTCTGTGTTAAGGGGGGTCAGAGTCACCTCGGGTACAGTATAATGCTTCCAGAGAGTTATCTGATGAGACTGTTTACGTTCAATTATGTGATCTGCCATTGCTGCTGTGGACTCATTTTTTTGTGTTTATTCATTAACTCGAGGAACAATATCTAGAAATCTGCACTGCACCCAAGTCCAGTCAGTACAGTGGATCATTTCAAAAGAAAATGAACAAATGGGTCAAACTGGGTTAGGTCCACAGAGGAAAAATAAATTGTTGACTGGTGACTGGTACTACAAACCCGCACATGCACACACACATGCACACACGCACACACACACAAACATGTACGTCCGTGCACACACACACACACACGTACACACTTACAAGCTCACGCACGCACGCACGTACGCACGCACACACACACACACACACACCACGCACACACACACACACACACACCCGTACGCCCATGTGTATAGGTAACCCTTGGCTCTGGGCGGTCAGCATGCTGACCTGCACATCAGCGGGTCATCAGTCAGAACTTCTGTGATGCACTGCTGAGCCTGAGCTGGACTTCTCTCCTCTAAAACTCCAGATCTGTGAAAAGACACGCTCCATAAGCTGCCTCTGGTTAGCAGTGCTGAGCACATAAACAATGCAGGACGTGTTTTTATTAAGACCGCACTCGGGCGCTGAAGCACGCTGTGGGTTATATGGGGCGGAGCGGCTGCCGAAACACCGCGGACTCGGGCCAAGCCCATGTCATTCGCACTGCAGCGCTGCCCCGGGCACGGGCCCAACAACAGCATCGAGCACCCCGTCCCATCCGAGGGCTCCAAACTCAGTACTAACAGTGGAGAGAGGGAGGGAGAGAGGGAGAGGGAGCGAAGAGAGAGAGAAGGAGGGAGAGAGAGAGAGAGGGAAAGCGAGAGAGGGAGTGAGAGAGAGGGAAAGCGAGAGAGGGAGTGAGGGGGAGAGGGAGGGAGAGAGAGAATGAGGAGGAGAGGGGGAGGGAGAGAGAAGGTGAAGGAGCTAGTAAGGGGGAGAGAGAGAGGGAGAGGGACGTACGGGGAGAGAGGGAGCAAGAGAGGGAGAAAGAGGGAGATAAAGAGAAAGAGGGAGAGAAGGAGAGCAAGGGAGAGAAACAGAGAGAGAGAGAGAGAGAGAGAGAGAGAAGAAAACTTGTGGTAACAGTATTAAGGAAATAAATTGAGTCTCCGTTAAAAGAAAGGAGCCAGCCCAGCCAGGAGAGGAGAGAGAGAGAGAGAGAGAGCAACACCTTTTTGACTTTTAAAACCCTGTTTTATTACTTCGTACTTATTTCAGTTCAGGGCAGTCTTTCCTAACACATTAACGTTGTCATCTACAGCCAAGAAACACACAGAACCAGAAAAAAATAAAGAGCAATAAGAATGGAAACCTCAAAAAGAAAACCCTCCAAGTGTGATGCTCAAATATTCATCATTAATTTGAGTGCAGTGTAAATAGAGATCTTGTCAGAACTTTCAGGGGGATAAAAAAAAAAAAAGAAAGCATTATTAATCAGACATTAACATTATTTTCTAAGCAGATTTCCTGATCGTATGCATCACAAATATACATAGCTAGGTTTTTAGTAGAGTAAAGAGGCTCTGTCAAAGCTGGGTTCAAAAAGCAAGAAGTCCCACTGAGGACACCATAAACTCTCGGGGACCCCGGCTCCCCTGCCGTACAAATAAAATTAGATGCGTTCTGAAACTGGCTTTTTTTCCATAAGGCTCCTGTCTAGGGATGTGATTCATGGAAATATCATGTACTTTTCTTATCTCAGTCTTGCTATAGCCAACCTGCATTGATTGTGTGATTGTGTATAAAGGATCACCCATTTAAACAATGGAATCATTAAGGTTTTTTTGTTTTTTGTTTGATCGTGGTCACATGACCCACTAAAAGACACACCCATCCTTTACTCTTTGAGTCTCCGATCATCCCTCACCCCTCGCATTACGTCCATGCACATCCGCCCGTTTCGTGAACATTCCTCCTGTTGGCAGGGGAGGACAAAAGATTCACAAAACCTCCCCCTTTCCTCTCCTCTCAGTTGTGGTTCCACCAGGAATATCGATCGGTTGTAAATTATTGGAATTTAATTCTGGGGGGGCAGGGAAAAACACACACACAAAAAAAAAACTCCAGGTATTTAAATCTTCTATAAAAATGGCACCTCTAGTTATTAAAAATACCCCCCCCAAATCATGAACAAAGAGACCCAGACTCCGCCCCCCCGCCTCCATGGCATCTCGGCCTTGCGCATCAGCATTAGCTAAGTAAGCGGGAGAGAGCCATGCCTTATCCACAGGGAGGGAGAGCGAGAAATCAATGCACGTCTGCATCTTCCAATACTGTCAGTCCCTCCTTCTCAACCACACCCACACATCTTCCATCCCCCTCCTCTTCCTCCCCTCCCCTTCCTATACCCACATCTCCATCACATCTCTCCGTGTGATGGGGGCTCTGTGATGTGTGCTTAGACAGAAGCGACGTGGGGGGCATGCTGGGGAAGAGAAAGAAAGAGAGAGAGATGGTAAAGAAAGAGAGGAAGAGAAAGAGAGAAGGTAGAGAGGGAGAGATATGGGAGAGAGAGGGGAGGGACAAGAGAGGGATGGGAGACAGAGAGGAAGTCTAGGTCTAGCTGGGTTGTTTTCTTGACGATTATTGGTCTCCCACATGCTGCGAGGGCAGCTCCACAGCGCCATTTTCACCCTTACTGGACAAAAAAAACACCTCACTGCACACATGGAGAGTGTTCCATGACCCATATTAACCACTCGCGTAGCGGCTCACCCTGGCAACCGATAACACAAAAGCAAATAATCATTAACAGACATGAGCACGTAAAAATGTGTAGAAAGCACCAGCGGAAAGCACCTGAACTTACCAAACGCGGGTGCGTGAACGCTTGTTTTGCGGGTGTGTTTGTGTGTCTGCGTACGCGTTTGTGCGTTCGTGTGTGTTTGTGTCTGTGCAGGTACCCATCCTTAAAAAGATGCACTCTCAGCCTGGTTCTGGTGTTGGGGCTGGCAGGGTCAGAGCGGCCAGGTAAGGGATTGACAAGGTAAACGTCATGCCCAACTGTAAAAGAGCTTCGATAGCAGTGGTGTTTTCTAGCGAGGCGTGATCCGTCTGGACAAGGATGCTGCCGCCGCCGTCGTCTCCGTCTCCACAGCTCCCCGGTGATCGGGGGAAGGAGTGGCATATCTGCAGGCAGTGAACCAACAGTGCCACCTGATGTACACAAATGGTACTGCGGCGCATGTGTGAACCGCAAACACAGAGCACATCTCTCGCGCTGCACTGGAGCCCAATCTTAACCTGCACCCCAAAATAACTGTCCTCTCTCATGCTACGCCCCCAAAACCAGCGCTCTTTTAACCCGAACCCCAAAAATCACCCCTCTCTTAGCCTAAACCCCAAACACCTCCCACTGTTAACCTGAACCAAAAAGCTGGTCCCTTCTTTGACCTGCACCCTAAAAACTGGTCCCTTCTTTGACCTGCACTTGTGTCACATGAGCCTACGCAGACAGAAAACAGGCTCTGCATCTACCCACCTCCACAGGCACAAACCAACCTCCCAGCCACATCATTCACTGTCTGCTGCAATAGAACTCTCCTCCCTCACCACCTTAAAACATTTAAAAGCCTGTCTAAACAAAGACCTGTTAATGTATGAACAGCATTTCTGGCAAGCCCTTCTCCACTGAGCAGAAGGTCTGGGCTCGTTGTTCTCTTCTCTCACATCTGGTCTGCTACCCCAGTCAGGGGTAGAGAGTTTCAGACATTCTTGTCCATGGGTGTGGGGTTCTGGGGTTCACTTTAACATTGTGCAGCCACACATACACTCATCCCCTGATATTTTGCCAACTCCTGAGGATAAAATAATTGCTCTCTCAACATTGAGGGGGACTGGGCTGCCTCCTCTCGCCTGTAATAACTCAAACAAAGCCCAGGCAATCTGCCTTTTAAATCAGGTAACTAAACACGACACTAATCCCTCTGAGTGATGAGTGATTTAAATAGGGGATATGAAACCACAGTCACCACAGCTGACCTCCTGCAAATGGCTTGTCTAATGGAGTTACTCAAGCATGCGCTCTCCCTGGGGTCTACCTATATGCACACACACACATGCACACACACACATGCACACACACACGCACACTTCAGACAACAGGGGTCATCAGCCAGATGTTCTTCCTTCTCTTGCCTGATTGGCTGTCATAGTGGAAGATTACACGTGCCAATGCAAACCAATGCAAGGATTATGGGAGATTAAGGGGCCGGTGGTGTTAGTTGCAATTAGACAGAAGAGATACAAGACACACTTCCTCTCAGTTTCGGATCAAACGCTTAATCCCTTCTATTTTTTTTTTCCTCCCTTGTCATTTCACTTTTTTCTGAGAGCTTTGAAAACCGACATGGCGGAACATTCTTTTTTTTTTTTTTTTTTTTTACTTCGTAACACGACACACCTCCTGAAGTCTCCTCCCGTATGTGCGTTTTTAATGAATCCCCTTATCTCTGTGCACACTAACATTAACGTTAACTGAACTGTATTCAAGAGCTAAAGCGATATCAAAAGTGACAGACGGAAACTTACTGTTTGCGTTTTCACCAGTCTTCATTCACCTTGTCTCCCGACTACACTTCCTGAAACCAGAACGAATCCATCACTCTGAATTCGGCCTTGAAGGATCCCAGAGTCTTTGACTCCCAATATAAATCCTGGCAAGTTATCCTATGCATATATAAATCTTTAGGATTTCCTCCTTGTGCCGGTGTAAAATGTACTTTTAAATCATTTATATACGGCCTTCAGACTCCAAACCAATTTAGCCAGACAAAACGTTTTTTGCAGCTATTGCCAAAAGCAGACAGGGTGGCGTGACCTACCTTTGCGAGAAGACTGCCGTCGAGATGTGTGCTCACGCTTGTAAAACATTCATTGCAAGCGGGTCAGTTTGCTCATTCCCTTGATGTGATAACTTTTCGAACAGCATTCGAACTGCTTCGCTTGTCGGCCTGCTACAGTACGTTATTAAACCCATCACATTCAGCAGTCTGCTGCCTGCACACTGTAAGAATGCTGTAGGATTCCGCATGGTGCAGCCAGACGACGAAGAAAGATCTGCCCTCTGTGATACAGATGAATGTGGTTTCATACGATAAATCAGAAAATACAGATTTTTCAGACCCTAAATGCCTCTGGAGCCACTATTGTTTGACTTTATTGCTGAACATTCTCTCCTGCTATCAGATGTCAGAGTGCAAAGCTGCTATTGATGTCCTCCTGGTTGAGACATTTGGGGCCATAAAATCTGTACAGATTAATCAGGAAAAATCGTATCCCTTGTATCTGTTGCCCATCCAGGTGAGTCTATGGCAAGCTATTCACCGTAACGGCACATCGGCAGCCAGTTGTATTTCCCTTCTTATCGCCCTCGTTTTTTTAACACTTCCACAAAGCCCATTTTGTACCTCCGACTTGAGCCAAAAGAAATGAGGGAAATCCAAATTCACCAACTACATTTCCCAAGACACGATTCCAAAATGAACAGCTTTAAACAGAATCATGTTTCATTTCAATTATTGCCAGTTTGGCTTCACCAACCTCACCAGAACTACAAAACATTGCTACAGAACACTTTAAATTACTGCACTTTAAATTGCATGAAAATCAGGATCTATAGCAAACAAAGTGCACCGATTTTAAATGGAAATATTCTGGGTAAACACAATCAATATAAACATACTTTTTCTCCAATGACTGTGACTAAAAGGTAGCCAAGCATGAACCACAACAAAGGCTACAGCCTGGAGTTCCACACCTACGGGCCTTCTCTGGAGCAAAGCAGCCCTTTCAGAGACCTCAGGCCTGTGTCCAGACCCTGAGTCACGTCACATGTTAATAAAGTCATGTGCGACCATCTGGAGGGTTATACACTAGAACAATAAGCAGTAGAATAAAACACATGTGCATAAAAGCAAGACCAGTCCTCATACAAAGCCGAAACCATGCCAAGCATCACACATTATCACATTTATACGGTTGGGAAATACTCGATGAATGTATTACTGCTTATTAATTTACCATGACATATTTTTGTGTTAATAGACCAGTGCAAAAATAAACAGGCAATACGATTTACCTTTTGCACTTTGGTAAACCACTTTTGGGCAGGAAGGGTCTCAACACCATCGTTATAAACCTGATGTTCAGGCAAAAAAGCACATTTTTAAACAAAATTATTTGTAAATGATTTCACCCTCTTAAAAGAGGAAGTCTATTACCAATTTACTGCCAGACAAACTCTGTACTCTTTTAACACACAACAAAAATTATGAATACATCATTTAGAAGTAGCAATGTATTTCTTCATCAGCAGTTTTAAAACTGACTGCATATGCCCTTAAAATCTCTCACACACGATCCCCCACCCCACCCACTTCCCCCTTCCCAAAATAAAGAAATAAAACAGTGGTTAAAAAAATCACACTGGTCTGGCTTTGGATACAGAAGAGGGGGAACAATCTAAATCTTTACGAAAAGCTCAACTGGGATCAGTTTTCTGTTCACATTAGTTTCTTGGGAGTCACGGTGTCAGTGACAAGAGAGTTGTATTGAACCTGTCCAACATTCACGTCTGTCTAGCTGTGATGGGAGCGGTCTTCAACTCCATTACAGATGGAGCTATCAAATAGAGCCATGATTGGTTTAGATGACTGAGTCACTGACAGCACGTGAAAGCTCCACCCAACTATGGAAGCTTCACTCTCACTCTTCACTTCAATCTCTGTCAAAGCCGCACCTTTTATGAGTTTATGCACCCAAAATAACGGATTATTTTTTAATACAGGCAAAACCAATTTTATTTCAAATGATATTTTAACTTGCATAAGACAGAAGTGTTAGTGAGCCAAGATACAAAGCAAGCGGGAGTTCATCTGAAATACCAATATTCTAAAAATATTCTTATATAGAATTGTATCTTTCCAAAGATAATAAGCAGCAATACAAACAGTTTATGGCAACTCAACAGCCTGAAAGAAAATTAATTTCTCACTAACTTTAAAAAGAAGAACTGCAATGTTTTACATACATTTAATGGCATATCAGAAGATTTGTGAGGAAGGGTGGATAATGTAAATTCTCCTTACATGAGGAGTGATTTATTCACCAACTAATTAATTATGCCTCCCCCTTCCCCATTAAGCATTAGTCAGAAATTAGAGCATTCATCCTAAACTAGTGTCAATGTACTCAAAGTCCGGAACTGTTCCCATAGTAACCAAAAAAACTGAAATGTTACCCTTTAGAACAGAACAAGATGACAGTTTTGCGGTATTATTATTATATATTTTTTTCTTCTGTACAGTAGCAATCTAACTTATTGCCTTGAGTTTCCCACATTTGGCCAGCGGTTGGTGAACTTCCAAGCCCATCGGATTCTCTTCCGAAATCCTAAGAGGAGGAGAGGTGTGGCGAGGGCCCGGACCAGGGGTTTACGCACGTTAAGCACATGGTTCTCCGTCAAGGAACTTGAGGGGGGGCAAAAGGAAAAAAACAAAAATCTCTTCTTCTTTTCACTCCCAGGCCTCCCAGTCGTCGTCTTCCAGCTGAAAAACAGCAGAAAAATCTTCACCTAGGCCCCCCGAGATTCTCACGATATTACTCTCATGCATGACTAAGAAAAGCATCTGGGTTGCCAGTTCATCAGGTTCCCCCTAGTTATTCATATTTTTCATTTATAGTTTCAAATTTTTTTCCCAATTCGGTAGCCAATTATACCCTCTGTTTATCTCAATTCATCCTCCCCCATGAGTCTGCTGCCCATCCTCTGGGTAACGAGCCAATTTTGAGATGGAACCCAATCACGGATCACTCACCAAGCGGACAGCACTCGCCAAGCCGTCGACGGCACTCGGCGGCACTCGCCAAGTCGTCGACCGTAACTCCGGTACTCCAGAGCCACTCCTATATGCAGCAAACTCATGTTGGCTTCTCTCCCCCCTCCCTGGGGTGGACAGCTAATTGCCGCCCCCTAGTGGCATACCGGCCAGAGCCAACACTAGCGCGGCCGGTGGGTTCCCCCTAGTTTCAAGTTTTTCGCAGCATCTACACAGTTAAGCCTGAGGGTAATGTAAATCACACTTTTCTTATTTTCTGTGCAATTATAAAAGATTCTTTTTTTATTTCTACAATATTTAAATTCCGATCAAACTGGGACTTTTAAGATGGAATTTTGGGCAGCAATATTACACACAGGGAATTGAATGAACGTTCAACGTGACTAAAATGTGACATACCGGTCCAGTTGCATTGACTTTGGAAAGAGCTAGCTGAACCTCCTCTTCTGTCATGTCCAAATCAAAGTCCTTTTCCCAGTCCTCACTGATATCTGTGCTGGACCCTGCAGGGCGAGAGGGGCCCAAACTGTTAAAAATCTCAGAATTTCAGTTTCCCGCTCCTCTAAAAGCGAGAATGCAGAGGAGAAACCCACATGGTGACAGAACAGGGGGTGTGGAAGACACCAATGACTACACTGGAACATCAAAACACCAAGCAAATATCACACATTGTCTCGGAAACCACATGATCCACACACACACATTACTTTATTATCATTATTGAATTCCCAAAACTGTTTAAAGTGAAAGATAAAGGTTTTGATTAAGTTAAAGGTTACATGTTGTACAAGACTGTAGCTACCGTATTGTAGCAGGTGTCAAAGCCAATTTATTATCCTTTTAGAAAAAACAGCAACAAACCCTGGCACTTCTTCCTCCATGCCCCCAAAAAACTCAATCCCCAGGCATGGACAGTTTGACAGACATAAAATCATAACTTTGCATCAACAAGGCAATTTTCAGCTAGAAAAAGCACACCTAACCGGATTTTCAAGATATGGTGTTCAAGCCGTCATAAAGAAATTTAAAGAAACAGGGCAAGTTGAAGACAGTGAAAGACCCAAAAACCTGTCTGCATCTGATGAACAGTACTTAAAGGTCACTTCCTTGAGCTACAGAAGAAAATCCAGTAAAGTGCTTGCTCAGCATCTGGCACCAAAGTACATGCTTTAACTGTGAGAAGAAGTCTTACAAGAAATGGTCTTGTAGGACGTGTTGCAGCTAAGAAACCATTCTTGCGGAAAGGCAACAAGCAAAAGGGATTGCAACACGCGAAAGACCATAAAGCATGAAGCAGCAACCAGTGGCAGAAAGTCTTATGGAGCGATGAGTCCAAATTTGAACCAAAATGTCAGAAGAAGTGTTGACAAGAAGTGCATTGATGTCTGTCTGCAGCCTTCTGTGAAGCACGGTGGTGGCCTTGTCATGGTCTGGGGGTGTATTTCAGCCAACAGTGTAGGGGATCTGGTCAGAATCAATGGGATTATGAATGCTGAGAAATATAAACAGATCTTGATTCATCATGGTGTACCTTCAGGAAAACGACTGATCGCAAAAAACTTTATCTTTCAGCACAATTACGACCCCAAACACACTGCAAACACGATTAAGACCTAGTTGGAGTGGATGTGTGCACTCACAGTATTAGACTGGTCACTTCAGAGCCCCGACCTCAACATAATTGAAGCTGTGTGGGATCACTTGGACAGGGAAGAGAACAAAAAGCAGCCAGAGTCTTGTTATGGCAAATCCTGCAAGAAGCTTGGAAGAATTTACCACAGGACTATTTGAAAAAATGGCAGTCTAAGAGTCTACCAAAGCGATTGCTTCAATTTTGCATTTGAAGGGAGTGAAATTTGACAAACACAATAAGTTTATGTTACTTTTCATTGTATTAATGTTTCGTTGTGTTTGCTTCAATGTTATATAGTGTTTTTCTGACAAAATAAACACTTACTACTCAGATAAATGGCTTTAATTTGAGTGGCCTAAGACTTTTGCACAGTGTACACTTAGTGGCCACTTTTATTACCTTTGGAACACCTTTCTATGGATTCAACCTTTGAAACATTCCCCAGAACAGCCATGTTGAATTCTTCAGTTGGCATGGATTCAACAAGGTGCTCCAAACATTCCTCAGAGATTCTGGTCCATGTTGACATTGACAGCATCATTGTCATATTTGCTGCAGCTTAAGGCTTTTTAAACAATGCTGCACATTCATGTTGCCAAGAAAAATCTCCTGTTCCACCACATCCCAAAGGTGATGGATTGGACTGAGATCTGGTGATCTGCATGGAGGCCATTGCAGTAGGCACTGAACTCACTGTTGTTTTGGTGATTTGCCCACTGTAGCCTCATTTAAACAATGCTGGAATTGGTCTTATTAAGCCCATCCCTAATGTGTGCCAAGAAAACATTCCCCACACAATTTTACCACCACCACCAGCCTGAACCAGTTGACACAAGGCAGGATGGATGAAGTGGATTCATGGATGTTTTTTTTACGCACCATTCTCTGTAAACTCTGTTGTGCGTGAAAATCCCATGAGATCAGCAGTTTCTGAGATACTCACACCAACTGGCACCAACAATCATTCCACGGTCAAAGTCACTTAGATCACATTTCTTCCCCATTCAGATTTTTGGTCTGAACAACAACTGAACCTCTTGACCATATCTGCATGCTTTTATGCATTGAGTTGCTGCCACATGATTGGCTGATTAGATAACTGCATTAACAAGCAGGTGTACAGGTGCACTGAGTGTGTGTATATATATATAGGTTTACTCAGGCATAATTTAGCTCTAACGAGCACAAAAGATTGTTTTCAGCTATGAAAACAATAGCTACCTACCTAGCTAGCCAAGTACATACATATACACAGAAATGCCCAACATTAACTAGCTATTATAAACCACTGGTGCAGTAGCCGGCCAGCAATGTAAGTACAACAACCAGCTAGTTAGCATTCGGCATTTAACCTTATGCACGTTAATGGCCGACAGAGGTAGCTAGTAGCTAGCCAACTATTTGAATGATTCGCCTCGATCAATTCAGACATGTGCAAGAGCAGCATAACCGGGTAGGCTAGCACCGGCGTTACCTTTTTTCATTCAATTATGACATTTTGTCCTGGCCAGCGTTATATGTGTGGTTTTATACAAACACTAGAGAGTAGTAGCCAGCTAATTCTAGCTTGTCAGTTTGTCCCCTTCACCACAGTAGTTGCCTAGTAACAACTCCTTTTGATGGTGTTCTGGCTGTTTTTGAACATTTATTTAAAACGTTGGATGTGGGTGCCAAAGTTTGCTAGCATTTTCCAAAAAAAAACTTTTGCGATCTCACCATTCAAAATCCATGGGCGCGTGCATCTGGCAAATTATGATTTTAATAAAAAGCAAAACACCTACAAAGTTGAGTCACCCAAAGGTTGATGTAGGACAACCGTACAACCATTTGTATGCAGCATATTATTTTTCGTCAGTGTTGTTGATATTTAGGAAGCCTTGACAAAAAAAAATGTCTTAAATATTTTGCTAATTTTACCAGGGGTTTGGTACAAGAAAACAGCTGAATGGATTGGTTTGAGAGTCAAGGAATAAATTGTACAGGGCTATCTGAGTAGATGTGCCAAATTTCAGCCAAACAGGCAATGAAAGAGCCATGCTAACAATAGTTTTGTAGTTTTGAATGGGAGCCTTTCATAGGGTTTTGCCTAGTGTCAATTAATAGCAAGCTGGGGAAGCAGTCATTGAGAATAATGCAACATTTGGCTACTGGAAATCCAACAGACAGGCTAAGAAAAAACCCCTTGTGTGGATGGCGTCGGTCAAGGCAGGTTTATCGTGATAATTAATGGACACGCCTACTGGCAGGGCAGTTAGGGCACACAGCTGTTCAGCATTATCTAATTGCACCTGTGTGCTTAAAACTGCTCTGTTCTCTTAGTAGGTGGTTGGAACACGGGAGCTGAGAAGCTGAGAGAGAGATTAGTGAGACCCAACGCAAAAGCAATGGCAACTGAAAAGTCACAGAGCATCTGTATGTGTTAGTGATTAGTGTTTTGCCAAAAGGCGGCTTTGATTTAGTTTATTATTTTAATTTATGATTCATGGCCGGAACCCGCGGGGGGGTGGCTGAAGACCTTTTTGTTGTCTATTTTATTTATCTGTGCTCACTCTCTCTCTCTCCCCATGTCCGTGGAGAGAGAATAATAAAATCCAGTTTCCAGACCATCAACTCCATTCTCTGTGTCCTGCTGTTCTGTTCCAATCCGGGTTGTGACACCTTACTACAAAATATGGCAAGAAATATTTTTTGCATTCACTTTTTTTTTTTTCTTTTTTTTTTTTTATAAAAGAGAAAATAGAACTGGTCACATTAACTCAAGATTGGGCCTATTTCAACATTAATTAAGGCCTCACTACTGATGTAGCTGGATGACTGTCCAACTCCATACCACTGCCCCCCACCTGCGCGGCTCACCTTTCTTGCCGTTGTTCGAAGGGGTGGACTTGCCGCTGTCCGAGTTGAGCTCAAAAACCCTTAGGTCCTGTGGTGCATCTTCTCTTGCCGTCTCTGTCCTGGGGGCGGGTCTGGGGGCGGCAGCCTCATCGCCGGCTCCTCCTCCCCCGCGTGCATCACGTGTCTTGGCGGTCTGGTCGGTCTCTGTGGGCGGGGGCTCGGCCCGTGGGAGCCTGTGGCCCACCTCCTGCTCCTCCTGGCTGGTGTCCGTCATCCTCTGGCTCGATTCCTCGAGCCGGCCTGGCTCTACCCTCCTCTCCACCTGCGTGGGCAGGCTGACGCTCTCGCAGCTGGCCGAAGGGGTCACAGCGGGGTCACAGTCGGCCGTTTGAGGGAGGACGGGCGATGTGGGCAGGGCGGAGGTAGGAGCGGAGGCAGGGGCGGGGTCGGCGGCAGGCGGCAGGGTTCGGGGTTCTTCCACTGGGGGGTAAAGTCCAGACGAGACGAGGAAGTGGCACCCAGAAACTCATCTGTCACAAGGAGAAAATGGACAACCACACATTTTAATGAAAAACATAGCAAGACGTCTCCACACAATGCACTGGAGCCAAGGACAATGCTTCAATATCAATACAATATTAGATAAACTATTTGCATGAAAAGTTGAAAACTTTCCAACTGTTCCTGAGATGAAGGTACTTTCCTGAACAATTTTAATGTCTCACTTCACAGTATATTTCGACCCGATCCCTCCCTCTCAAATAAATCTCACGACAACATAACATTTACTACAGGTTGATGAATGCCCTTTATGGCAAAAAATGTGATTTCACTTGTCCTGAGAAAAGAACATTAGCCAAGTTAAATAAGATTTCCCACACTTCTAAATGTTGTTATGGCCACATAACAGTGCTCTGGAACAGAAGATAAATCTAGCTTCACTGGGAATTGAAATCATACGGTTATACTGCATGCTGTTCCGGTAAGTTGATGTATCCGCACAGACAAGACCCCGAAGCCAACTGCTCAGTCTACGTTCCTCCAACAAACCTTCATGATTTAAATCTTTCTTCTCCCTTTCTTTGTATATGCAGGCTATCATTCGGGACAGAGCAAGACGGCACGTAAGGACGGTAAGTGCTTTAGTGATGACGTGCGTACACTTGTTGGACGGGGAGTGTTGTTAACCCTGGTCTATGTCACTGTGCTCGTATTACTCTCGTGGATGTACTTATGTTCTCTTGCATTACAAGTCCCTCTGGATAAGAGTGTCTGCTGAATGAATGTGCTGTAACGTAATGCAAAGGCTGCGCCGTGTTACTGAAGCACCGCTATTTATTTATTTATTTTTATTTAACCTTTATTTAACCAGGCAAGCCATTAAGAACAAGTTCTTATTTACAATGGTGGCTATCATGAAAAACAACACTGACTTAGATTAGTTGATGGATTTGATGGACTGAAGTAATGTAAAACAGGAAGTGATGCACGTACCATCTTCTTCCTCTTCCTCCCAGCCCAAGGCCTCGGAGTGTGACACCTGTTCTGCTCTCTGTTTCAGAGCCACTCTTCTAGCCTCCTCCTGTTCATGGCGTAAAAAATGGTAAAAGGTCAAAGTTCAGCACCTTTGCTCATACAAGTAATGTCTATGTACCGGAGGTCTATACTCTGCAGTTTCAGCACAATGAGTCAAACCAATAAACCATTGACCCTTATGAGATTACTGTGTCTCACGGTGTCCTATAAGAGTGGTTAACTCGAGGACTCAAAGGCTACATTCTATTACGTCTTACACCATATGCATTTCAAATGTTCCAAAACGTCAGGAAAAGCACTGAACTAAATCAATAATGCAACCAATGCAGTGTACACTCCACAATTTCAGCCCAGATTCTCCCCAACCACGCAACTCCCCAACTCAACTCTAGAGGGCTGACCCTCTTCTTGGGCACAGACCAGCTCACACACAACAAGTGCTGCCAGTCATTGACTGTCTAGCTCCATATTTGTTTCGCTGTCTAGAGCTGTTGTTGTATGGTCTCTCTCATTACTTCGTGGTAAACTGTTTTGATGGTCTCTCTCATGACTTCGTTGTAGATTGTTTTTGATGGTCTCTCTCATGACTTCGTTGTAGACTGCTTTTGATGGTCTCTCTCATGACACATGACATGCAAGACACATGACACCAGGGATGCTATATCAAGGTTTCTTTACGATCGTGCAAGTGAAGAATCTTGTAATGTGTGGTCCCTGAACTTGCCACATCGCCATGTATGCTCACTACTACGATGGGAAGACAAGTGACTTCAGGAGAAATGGACTTTAAATGTGAGAGGCCCTCCAATGTTAGAATCCTGTAGGATTTGGAGAATCGTGCAGTGCATAACAAACATAAGTGATTTGATTGGGTAATGAAGGACTTGGGGTGGAATGGAAACTGAGACCTTCCCAGGTTTTTCAGAAAGACTGTGGATGAAGACCCTTGTAAGGGTCCAGACTGCTGGAGACTCCACACACACTGCAGCATATGAGCATATTACATCTATCTGCACAGTGCCAAAGGGCCATCCTACTCATCCTGTGTGACAATAATATTAACACTCAAGAACAAAAGGGTAGACTTTATACTTTCAACATACATGAGTTTTCCTTTCGTTTATGTAGACAAAAGATAAAGGTAATTACTGTTTATTATCCTGAGACAAGCATTGGACTTTGTGTCCCTGAGGAAAAGTTTCACTTCATGTTATTAGTTGTGTTACAAGGGGTTTTCCTCAATCACGCCCACCACCTGTTCCTCATCATCCATCAAAATGCATGTCCCTTTTTCACAAAACAAACACAGAGGCAAACTAAAGACTTGATAAAGCAAATACCCACATACAGCACTGCTGTGTGTTTTGTTCATTTCTACTTTCCAGATGTTGACATAGTATTCCCCCATGCTGAATAAACACCTCTAAGGTACTCATGTATACTTTTTGTTTCCTACTGGAAAGGCCAGAATTCTGGGCAAGACTGGTACTGTGGTCTACTGTTCACTTCCAAATACCCCATTACACTGACCAAGAATGTACCGTCTATCGCGACAACATTGGTGGGACTGATGGCCGAGAGAAGCGAATTGTTCATGAGTGCATGCGCTTGCACATGTTGACCACCAGGCGGCAAATGAAACGTTCCAAAGCATGGCAACAGCGGGGTGGCCAGTGGCTGCAGCTATGAATGTCACACCTTGAGGAGTCTTTAATGTTTCCTCTTTTGGTTTAACAGCACACACTGTAAAATGAAGAGACAAGGTTACCTGGTCCAGCTGAAAGACTTTGTAGAAGTAACGTTGCCAGAATTCTGAATGGGCCACAGCTGCAGGAACCTGCGTCATAAATGCACAGATTTTTCCATTGAAAGTGTGGAGGACAGAGACGTACAGAAAGACTTTAAGAACTCCAAATGGATTCTCATCAAAAGGTGCACTAAGGCCCTGGCAGGGTGTGGTGGTCTATATCTGCTAGCATGGCTTACTGGACAAATCAAAGAGGAAAAATACTTCTATAGTCAAAAAGACAGTTAGTCATAAGAAACATTATTTTAATTATTTAATTAATTATTTTCAGACTGCCTACCCCACAAACACACACTTATGGGAGCGCCTAAGGGCAAACCAAACGGCAGTGGACTGTACCATTTTTGTGTAGAGGGCCCGGATGGAGGGACTGCTGACCAGGTGCTCAGAGATCTCCCCTTTCTTTTCCTCCAGAGAGAAGCCCTGGAGCCAGGCTTCAAACTGCTGTGGGGGACCTGGGGGAAAGCGGAAACATACTCAAAACACAAACCTGCACAGGGCGAAGGAGAGAGAGGGGGTCTAGACTCACAATCAGAGGGAATTGTGGCCAAAGTCCAGACGGCACACTAACTGTTTCAAACCCAAAGAAAACTACTACAACTGTTTTCACCCCCAAATTACAGAAAATATGCTTCAAATGCGAGTAATAAATATTGTCTCACTGCATACAACACTGTGTACCGTTTAAGTACATTTTAAAAAGCCTGAAAACAAATGTGCAATTTATATGTAGGACGAACAGCAAATAAAATGGTTTCTTTCCCCACAGCAGAGCGCAGTACAGTACAGTACAGTACCTACTGCCCACCCCAAGCGCTTACATTATATCACAGCTGTCGTAACAGAGTGGTCACTGTCTATGTGCTATGAGACTGGTAAAGCAAGCCCTGCAGGTTTTGCATTCTTGAACAGGAGCTGGTAATGTGAAAACCCTGCTGGCTAGCCACGATGCAAAGTTCCATTACCATCACAGCTCAAGTGCAATGCAGCTACATACGTTTGCTTTTCTAACAAAGCTTAACACAGAAGGCCAGAAGCCCACTCAAAAATAGGAAGAAATTTGGAGAGGAGATTCACTGGAATAGATTTGGCTGGAACAGGGTGAGGTTTAGAGGGCAAAGAGCAAATTCCAAAAGCGTTCTCATGAATTCTGAAGCATGCACAATAGAATGAATCCCTTCTTAACAATGAAAAAATTATCCACCCACAACCTCTCAAAGCTCAAGGCAGTTAATAATTTTGTGCTGAAATTGCATCTGACTTGGCAACTTGTAAGAATACAACAAAAGTAGAAGTGCTGAGTGTTCAAATGTCCACAAAGCTAAAGCTAATGATGCAAGCTACGATGCCAGACGGCTGAATGGTCCTGATCTTGTGGCGGGAGGCCATCGATGCAGGGAGCCAACTGTTCACAGCCCGCTGCTGAGCAACAGTGTCCAGGCATCAGCGGTAAACACACGTACCGTCAGGCTCGTTGCAGTATGTCGCAGGGTCAGCCTGTAGGCTGTACAGACGGGCCTAAAAAACAGAAACCCCAGGTGAACGTCCCTTTCATACCACGTAACACAATGGAGTTTATGGAATTTATGGTATCGGAATGAACTTGCTAAATGGATGATGTGATAAATTTGGGGAAATTTCTCATTGGCCAGGGCCAGTTTTGTCCATATTATACCTTTGCGGTTTTGACTCATAGGCAGAACGTGAAGATAACCCATGACACAGGAATATGTTGGAACATAATGGCATCTCACAGAGTAGATCTACAAAGATAGGTAACATATTTCAGCTAACATTACATCAAGTACTCAACTGGAATGTACTTGACACTAAATAGCTGTCCTCTTACTATCAACAACAAAGGTAGCTAGAATTGGAAGTCCCATCAAACCTTAATACCGTCTTGCAATTCGCTAATCTTACCAAGGAGGTAACTCTTTACCTAGTTCCATTACCTGGTTCGACTGTTGGTTCCTACTTGTATTGTGTAAATTATTTGTTCTTGGTTTACAAGCAAGGTCTCTAGTTTAATTCAGTACAATACAAGTAAGGTCTCTAGCTTAATTCAGTACAACATAGATATACTAAAGGACTGCAAGACAGATGTCTTTTTCACAAAACCAGAAGACAATGATTTTAAATTATTCTATGATCTCCAAACTTTAAAACACGCTTTGCTCAATCCAGAGATGGTATTTAAAACACAAAGGTTTCTCTAAACGCAACTTCATGTGTGATTTTACTGTGAGTTGCTGAGGTTGGGGAGGCTCACCTTGGTGCTGTCATAAACCTCTGTGGTGCCAGCAGGGGTCGCCATCAGCGTGATGACATCACAGTCAATGGTTTTGTCCGGGGGCGGGGCCAGGGTGTCCGTGATCACCTCCAGGATGTTGGACAGGCTTCTCTTCACCTTCTCTGTGGTCTCTGTTGACCCTTCCACCTGGAGAGGAGAAGGAGTGGTAACCATGGCTGCCAGGTTTGGCTTCAATAGGCTGGATTATCACTGATTTCACACCGAAATTGAAAATGTATTTGATTTGATTGGCCAGATGCATTTTACATTTTTAGGCATTTAGCGGACGCTCTTTAGCGACGTACACAATTGACATACAATCCATTTATACAGCTGGATATTTTTACTGAAGCAATTCAGGTTAAGTACCTTGCTCAAGGGTACAACGGCAGTGCCCATACCTGGGAATCAAACCAGCAACCTCTGAGTTACAAGCCCAGCTCCCTAATCATTATACCACACTGCTGACCAGATACATCAATCTGAAACATTATGCCCTTATTTGACAGGTTAAAATACATATGTATGATATTTTTTTATACTTAGCAATCTATTTTGCATTCCACTCAATCAAAAGTCTGTTTGCAATGGCAGGCAAATTAATAGAACACAGTAATGCAGAACTATGTTCTACTAAAAATCTTTGGCTGTTGGCTGTAAAAAACGAGTTATGTCAGCAAGAAAAACGTCTCTTCGTTTTGCCCATTGTACTGTACACTTGATCCTCTTCTGCTGCGTTCCTGCTTGGTGTTTCCCCTTAAAGGTTAGAGGCACTCACCGCCAGTTTGTTCCTGACGGCGCTGGCGGTGGCCACGATGGAGCACGCCGTGTCATGTTGCACCACATTGGAGAACTCGGTCAGATCACGCTTTATAAACTCGTACGCTTCTGCAGACTGGGGGCAAGTTTGCAGTCATATCAACAGCACATCACACACCATCATTTCCCGTGACAATTGAATCATACACAATGTTCATGAAATATTATAAAAGGATGGGAGTTTTCATAACATTTAATTCGTTTTCATGTTTGACATTGCATAGGCTACATGCTAATCGTCTAATCTGCTGTTTTGCCCAACGTCGCAAGGCCTACCTTATCTTTGACGGCCTGGAAGCTTTGTTGTAACCAACCTCCCCACCAACCACCTTCCCTGGTAACGCATGAGACAACAAGGGCAGCGCTTTAGCGTGTTAGCTAGTCAGCTAGTTAACTTTCTTTTGTAACGTTGCTAGAACATCTACGAAGGGAGTTGCCGGAGTATTGACAATTGTACACCAAAACAAGCGAACTGAGGTACATGGGCTTCTGAACACATACTACACAGTGTAAACTAGCGAACAGTGACGTCATTTCAGTTGATCCGTCCGAAATAAAACTGTCAATTGACATAACGTGAAATGCTGCTAACGCGTTAGCTGTCTAGCTAACGTTAGCCAGCTTGCTAGCTACATGTCGCTTGCTTGCTACGTTAAAGTGTAAAACGTCTGCTAAAAACGTCATATTTTAATTATATTGATCATCATAACGAAACATGTAGTCATCCAAATACGATGATGTCATTTGCATTTAATTTGACTGATCTTTTTTCATTGTTGAAATATTTTTGTAAACAAACCCCCACACGGACTTCCTTTTGGTATTCATACGCAAATGACAAACTGCATTAACAATCAGATCCAAATACTTAACAAGGCAGAACGTAATATTTAAATGAGCCCATAACTTTCGCATAATAATTTTGCATTGCATTTTTGAAATGGGCAGCGAAGTCAAAAGAAAATGAACAATAAAGTATCCAGCGACATAACACTCACCCTTCAGCCATCTTCAGCGCATGACATCATCAATATTTACTCAACTCTGACCCTGTTGACTAAGCAAACTGCTGAATAAAAATATTTAGATAATTTTAAAAAACTATTTATAATCGTTTTTGCCAGTTGATATTCCGGTATATTGAGGTAATGAATACATTTTCAGTAAAAAAACAATATTATTTTTTTAGATTTCAATCGCCGTTTTGCTAAATACGGAGCATGTGAAGGGCCAAACTGTGCGGTTACTGTTTTTAGGGTAATAGTGCAAACGAATGCCTAAGGGGAGAGTTCTAATGAACTGCAATGACAACATACTGTAAATAATTTAGCATACATAGTAATACAAATCAAAAAACGGATTCATAAAACGAAGTAAATACATAATTAGATTCACTTGTAATTACTTCTTGACTAACTGAAAGGTCATTAGCTCATACATTCTTTTAGATATATGGAATGGATTTAAAGAAACTTGTCAACAGACAGGCAGATATTCTGCATTCTAAAACACATTTATTATGAATTACACAAGTGTTTAATATTTTACATGCATTTCACATAGAAGGGCCAGTTTCAGTAAATAAATGTATGAGTAGGCGATGGTGCATCGCAACACTGATGGTGGCTTTAGACTTTTCCTTTGCCGTTTCCTGAATATTTCAAAATTGCGTCCACCACTGGCTTAGTGCTTAGCCAATCACATTGTGACCAACATAGCAATAGCAAGCCATCACTTAATTCATAATGAAACTGCCAGTCAAAAAATGAATTTATTACATAATTGAACCACAAACCTGCCAGTTTGTGGTTGAGAAAATGACGACAGCTGTTATTACAATTCCACCTGAGCCCCTTGGATTAAGCTTATGTGTGTGTGTGCGTGTGCTTGTGCGTGTGTGTGTGTGTGTGTGTGTGTGTGTGAGCGTGAGCGTGTTGTGTCCCCTGTCACAGCTGGGCCCCCCTCATTAGCATAGAAAAAGAAAAGAACTAGGGTGGGCGGAGCCACAAAAAAAAGAGTCAGGCAGCAACCTTCTGGAAAAGCCCACTCCCCTAATTGAAGTTCATCCAGAAGTGGCATATTGAGTGCGTATGGTCTGCAATATGTCTGTCATGTCCAATTCCCAAATCCTACTAATTGGGGCCCTCCGTTTTGTAATTAACGCTGCCTATTTTCCTATGCCGGCCCTGGGGCAATATGCAGTCATCTATTGATTAGCATTTCCTTCAGTTTGCACATCCATCTGTGCTCCTCACACTGTGGGCAGCCAGTTGTGCGCCCATGAACCTGCATGCTCTGAATCCACACAGTGGAATCTGAGAAACAGGATTTGCAGGAGAAATAAGTGCCCTGGGTCTGGGCCCAGCTTTCAGAGCTGAGCACATCAATTGCCTCCAGCCAGTCTTTTACTTTACTTTTCTTTTTAGGTGTGGGGGGGGACTCTTCCTCTCTTTTGAGCTTCACATTCTTATCCTCCATATTTGTTTTCATCTTAAACTCCTACACCCATGCGGTGACCTCATCTGGATTCTGTGAACCTTTCACTGAACCTCCTGTGCTTTCATCCCAAGTCTTTCCACCTACAGTTACTTGCAAGAGGTCTGAAGAATGAAATGAAACAAAGCCCTTTTTGTCACAAATGTTTTTTTCTTGATTGTTCTTGCTGCTCACGTTATACGGTTGGTAGATATAATGGCAGCTGATGCTACTGATGCAGGCTGTGGTTTATGTGACTTCTGATTAAGCAGTGCAGGGAAGCAATGGGGACACTGGACCCACAGCTTCAGGAGGATTGCTGTCTGAGGCGCTGGAGGAAGTTCTTGCAGCTGTCACAATGCTTCGTACAGCACAACGACTGACTCCTCAGCATCAGACAAGAGTATGTATGTTGTCATATTTACTGCTGTTATGAATCAGCCCTGCATACTCACCTGTTCTACCATTTACAATAACAATTTTGCTATTTGGCAGCCGCTTTCATCCAAAGCAACTTACAAGAGTGCATTAACAGGGCTATAGATCATCGCTAGTACTATTGAACAGCAAGTTTATAGTCTAATTATAGTCATTGCCCAAGTTTGTGCCACAAAACATGTAATATAAAAGGATGAGAGAAAGGTTATATATATATTTTTATTATTAATTGTTATTTATTATTAATTGTGGTGGTTTTGTTTTGGTGATGTCACGGTGCAGTATGGGACAATCACAGCAGGAAGAGATTAAAAGGGGGTGACTAACCTAGCCTTGGGTTGGTACTTGTGGGAGAGGAAGTAACCCTTGTTTGCTGTTTTGTCTGTTTTTCATTGTCAGGAAGACATTATTTTTGGAGATACAATCCGTTGGTTGTTTGTATAAGTGAATACCGCAGAGACACACACACAGTAAACACACAACTCAGACATGCACATGTAAAAACACATTCATATACACACACAGAAATGTGCACACACACACACACGCACACAAAACCCTTCTCATGGGTCCGCAGTCCTTGCCATCTGCTGAAGCCCCAGGTTTGCAGAGTCAATGTCCCTAATTACCCAGCAAAAGGAGGGTGGGGATCCCCAACCACCCTGCTCTAATCCCCCCAATGTGATCCGCTTCCTACTCCCACCTGTGCTCACTGAGGGGTGGGGGTATGGCCCCATCAGGGGGCTGGTACTTGGTTTTGAGGGTGGAGGGATGGGGGCAGGGGGAGGGGGGGGGGGGGTAACAGTGGGACCAGGTGACACCAGAGGCCCTGTCCCCAACCATGGGAGTCCTCCCGATTGGGCTGGTTGGCAGCTGCCTCCCCCCGCCGGGCTCGGACACAGCTGACAGTCTCCATCCACAACACAAGCAGGGGCTCCATACAATGTCAATACGCCCCCATAAATTATAGCTAACCCCCTTTGTGGAGGCTGAGTGCCAGGCCCTGGGTCTGAAGGTAGTTGTTACTATGATGAAATGCTTATTGAAGGTCTGGGTGTGTGACAGAGGCACGAGAGCCCAGGCCAGCCCCCATTGTGTGCCCCGGGCCCCTATTGTCCGGGCCCGGTCGGCGCTCTCATGGGAGGCAACGGCCCCTGAGAGTGAGAGTGTCTGGAGTTGCGGGGGGAGGACAGGAGTGCCTCCCCATTTAAGAGACCTCTCCTAGGCCCACTTCAGCCGTCAGATGTGGGAGATTTAGCATATGTTTTTTTCCTCTGCTTTATCCCTGCCATCCAATACGTGACGTGCGATTGTGTGTCAGGATAAATGGAGATTGGAGATTTGTTCAGGTTACAATGAAGGCTTTTTTTTGTTTGTCTTGTCTTTCTTTTCTTTTTTAAATGTTGAATATTTACCTTTAAGGTTCTCCAAATGGCGGCCCTGTGCTCCAAACACAGAGAATGCAGCCCATGTCAGAGCTACCCACAGTATCACTGACAAAGCAAAACAGTGAAACAACGATGACAGAAACTACATTTAAGTTTCCCAATGCTATACGCTGTAATCCATCAAATATAACAATGAGGTACGTTGATCGAAAAAAAGATACCAGACAGACAATCATTTCTTAATCCCTGTGAATGATTAGACTTTGCCATGATTGATTGCCAGTATTTATAACCACTGACTTGTACTATAAGGTTTCAGCTGCTTTCTTGTAGACATGAATAGAACCAGAGCTCTGAAGAATTGTCACACAGTGTGTAGGTCGTGGATAATAAGTATTAGAGCTGTACCCCCTCACGGGCACTTAACAAAGCAAACCCACGGGCCTGGTGACCGTGTGACCACAGGACCACATGGGGTTTTCATCTCTAACAGGCCCCATTGGCAGAAGATTGATAGTCACCCGAGCCCTGGTCACTCAGTGGGGCACGAGCGGTATGTCGTCTGGCCCTGCTGTCATTGTATGACACCAGGGCAGGCATCCCTAAAGCTGGTTAGCATCTGACACCCGGGTCTGGGTCCTGTCTCTTTAGCATCCCCTCCCCGTCCCCTCACTCCCCTTCCTTCCCCTCACTTTATTTTATTTTATTTTATTATTTGAGGACCAAAATGGAATTAAGTCCATGACTTTGTTTTTTGCTATTTGCCTGCAATCATTTTTAATGTATGTACTGCTATTCATTTTATATGTGGATGTGTATGTGTATTGAATTATCTAATAAATTCATTCATTCATTGTTTATTTATACAGGAGAAAACCCTTTGAGATTGGTATCTCTTTTGTACATGTTTCTAATCATCATTCATTTTTCCATGTCCCCATAAGCATTTCCCTGGCCTCAGGAAGGCTTCCCAAAGAAAGAAGTTTTGAACTGACACTTTTGATTGGTTCTGCATCGCCCAGATAAATTCAACAATGTAAACATGAAAGTGAGACATAAGAAAAGAAAACAGCATTTTTAAATATATATAACGATATAACTTTTTATTTTAGATAACAAATCTATACAAATAAACATAGGCTTTCAATTTCTGTTGACCATTAGTTTTTTGTAGTCATACAGCCAGCAAGACAAAAAAATAGCAGCTATCTTCTTCACTGTTTCATTGGCAATTTAACTGTAGAACATAAACAACTATTCTGCACAAAAGAAAATAGAAAACAAATAATTAAATATGAATCTGATGCTCTTGTTCACTCCTATTAAAGTCTCTTCTGATGTAAACATGCACATATACTTAAAAATGGCAATAGAATCCTAAAGAAAACACTATCTGTACAATATATTTACATGTATATAAACTCCAAGGTGGCCTCTTCCCTCTTCTGATTGAAAAAATAGTCCCCTCTCACAGTTCCACAGACAGTGGTTCAAAGATCCTTGGCATGGCCTACACCACAGAGTTCAGTCCTGGGGCTCGCCTGCTCACTTACCCATAGCAAGGCTGTGTAGGCTGGGCATGGAGCTGGAAAGAGGCTGGCACAGGGAGCAGGGGCAGGGCATTCCAGGGAAGTGTCTGTAGGCGCCGCCAAGGTGGAGAGGCTCTTTCAGGAGGCTGTGGAGGGGGGAGTGGAAGGCCAGGTACCCGGCGGAGGGGGGAGAGTGCGGGGCAGGAGCTGGGGGGGCGGCGGGGGCTGGGGGCCGTGCCCATGAGCGAGTGCAGGGACTGGGCTAGCGGGTGGAGGGGAAGCTGGGGTGGTGCAGTCACCGCGGCGACCGAAGAGCGGCGGGTCACGTGGCCCTGGTTTCCCCTGCCGCTCCCGTACACTTCCCCCACCAGCTTCTTCATCTCGTCCAGGGAGCTGGACAGCATCAGGATGTAGTTCCGCGCCAGCAGCAGAGTGGAGATCTTGGAGAGCTTGCGGACGGAGGGGCCCTGGGCGTAGGGCATCACCTCCCGCAGCCCGTCCATGGCCTGGTTCAGGTCGTGCATCCTCTTCCTCTCCCGGCTGTTCACCTTCAGCCGCAGGTCCTGGGGTTCGTCCTTGGCCAGCGCTGCATGTGTCTTGGCCCCGTGCGTACCCATGCCCATGCCGTCGGTGACGCCGCGATCGCTCCGGCGCTGCAGGGCTCCGCGGCCGGCCTGCTGGTCCTGGCAGTACCCCTGGAAGGCCGGGGCCGAAAAGTAGCCCCCAACAGACACGTCCACCACTAGGTCCGGGGACGAGGAGCGGCTGGAGGTCGAGCCGGCATCTGAATCCATGTCCGTAACCACGTTTTTTTTTTAAGTGTAAAAAAAAAAAATGGCTGTATGGCTCTCTCTTGCTCTGTTCCCTCTCTTTATTTGTATTTCTCTCTCTCGCACTTTCTGCTGTTTCACCACTATAAACCCTCTATAAACTACAGAGGAACTGAATATAAAGTAAACTGCCCAGCATAAAATCTCGAAGTAAAATGGATCTCTTTCTAATCAGGAACACATGGAAAAGGCGCCTGTCTAACTGTGAGTCCTCTGAGTGGTGGAGCCCGGTGGCAGTGCACTAGGACAGTGGTGATGTCAGATCACCTCTCTGATGTGTTGCATTTATACCCCCGGCCTGACAAAGGAACAATGAGCCGCATAATGAGCACTTAGTGACAGCCAATCACCGAGTGGGCATAGTTTCAGCCCCACCCCATTTAACTTCTTCTAATCCCCTTCCACCCCAATACCCCAACCCCCTCCACCCCACAGACCCACCCCCTCACACTCAACACACATTAACCAGACCACGTCCAAATTCACACATCTATGCTAAAGGCACACACAATGTTCACAATAAAGTAAAAGGTAAGCATTTAACTGTGTGTCAAATGGTTTAAATAGCTCTTCCAGGCACACTAGTGTCAATGATTGCAGCTTGATTTCTTTGACAGCATAGAACCAACATTTAAATCAAAATAATTTTACCATTCACTGTGACTTCAAAGCACATAAATTTAATATTCAGATAGGCTCAGTTACACCTCTAGCTTAAAAAACTAAAAAGTGAAGGTACATTTTAAGAAACAAGCATTTTTTTAAACGTCTTTATGCTATTTTAACATGTTAAGCACTAACGCATGGCAAATGAATGGGCTGACACTAACATACTATTTTCCCATTTACTAGAAATAGAAGGCATGTTAACAACTGAACAAGTAGTAACACATGTTCGTCTGGGTCGGTCTTGAAATGTTTGAGTGTGGAAAGACATTTTTTGTCTGCCCTGTATGTGATTGATAATCCTATTCATCCTCAGGAACAGCCTTGTCTCGCAGGAATGCCCCCTTTTAAATTATCTCTCTACTTTAACCCACCCCCCCAGTAACATGTGGAAACCTATGACTGAGGTGTTATAGCAAGGGTGTAACCACATACTAAATATTGTGGGGGGACTTCATGAAAGGAAATGTGTAAATCTACAAATTATTGTGGGGACAGATATGACTGTTTTGAATATTGGGGGGGATATGTCCCCCCGCCCTGCACACTTGTTACGCCTATGTGTTATAGCCACCTTATATGGTATAAAATGCATGTGTAGTGTTTGAATGGCACCATTAATGCACAAGCATATGCAGTTATACAGATGCATGACAACATCACAGACAAAGGACAGATGTTTTGCAGGTTAGCAGGATAAAGATACTGGTTTACAAAGGTTTGGAGAGGTTCAGATGCCAGCCTGAATATATATCCCTAAACATGTATAATCCATGTATACCCCTTATTGTGACCCTCATACCAACTCTTTATACGTGAAGCTCTGTTTACAGGGATTGCAAAAAGTTTTGTTTTTTTTAATTGAAAACTTTCATTAATTTGTAAAAAACGAATGGCTCATCCATAAAAGTAGGAGGTTGGAACTCAATTCTTCACTGGATGCTTAATTGTTTTTTTATTGACACAGTTAAAAAAACAGTTCTCTGTGATTGTAACCCTGTCAATTAAAAACACTTTAGCATCATGCAAATAATTAATGTATTTTTCTGACTAACTACTTTTAGTCATTTAAGAACTGGTAATGTTTGAACTGAACAATATGTGTTGAACTGATCTTTTCAGAGGGAGACAGTAGCGAATGGGCATGTGGGTGTTAAAGCCAATGGTCTCTGGCCGTAAAAAAAAAAAATCTCTTTCGCACCAGCGCACTCTCCATGCTCCCGTTGCCCTTCTCTCCTTCACTGCCGTTTAAACTAAAACAAGAACCAAATTAATGGCGGACTAGGGGCCATTTACCGGCGTTAAAGACAATGGGCGCAAATTCCGCACAACTTAGCCCTCAAACAGTCTGTGAAATCGCTTTGGTACCGACTGGAAAGGGGTGTGGGGAAGTGCGGGGGATCCCGACGAAAAGGGGGCGGACGAGGCGGTTAAAAAAAAAAGACACAAAAGTCCAGGCCTCACAATGCCAGGCCATTCTGTCGTAAAAAAAAACCCGGGTTTGGGCTGGCTAACATTGTGAGCCGCCGCGGCATAGATTGAGTGAGTGAGTGGCTGTGCAGTGGGCCTTCATTAACATCACTATAAGGTTCCTCTGCCCCTGCTCCTCGGACGGAGGGGGGAACATCTCCGCTGGGCGGCCTTGTAGAGAGCCTTTATCATGCTAAAGTTTACAGTACTTTAAGCTACTGGAGGAGTTTTGAAATGGATATCGAGCTCAGCCCACTACCCCCCCCCAGCCTCCCCCAGCTCAACTCGAGGTCCAAAAAGACACAGCGGTGCGATGGATCCCAAATCTCGTGCAAGAAACCCCGCTGAGCTTCACATCAGAATAGAAAGCTTGGCTTTCATTCACATTTATTTAATGTTAAGTAAACAAGGTGCTTTTCGAATGCTGGAATTAAAACCCTCTGCAGGGACATGCTGTACTCTACAGTCAGAAACTCTCCCTAAAATACTAAGAATTTGTGAGGAGTATGAACTCCTGGTATGAGATCAGCAGACCCTTATGAGGAAGAGCTGGCAGATTTTAATAGTTATCTGCCATTGAGCTTGACCCATGAAAGTGTGGGATTGATTTAATCAAACATCTGATGAATTCATGATCAAGATAATAAACCTAATACACCTTTGTGGATGTGCTGTGGTCTGAGGTTAAGCCCCAGGGGAGCCAGACTATATCTCTCTCTATCTCTCTCTCTCTCTCTCTTGAGCACACACACACACACACACACACACACACACACACACACACACACACACACACACACACACACACACACAGGCACCTTGTTAACAGCAGAATGTTATTTTCTTTATCATATCAGCAGTGGTATGGCAGAAAAGGCGCTCCACATATCACTCCACGTTTAATATGTCTGTTGGAAATAGACAAAATACATTCCCCAAAAGTTTAACCCTCTACTCACCCGTGTTCAAGGTGACAGTAGCGCCAGCACATGCGCACAATGTGCAAGAGTGCATGCATTACGAAAGGCACGCTGGAAATTTGTTTTAAGCATGAGCAGCATGAGCAGGTTATTGTCTGCTCACAGGTTATTAAGACATGAATAATGGCAATATAATGTTTGTGCTGTTTTGTTTTTATTCCACTTTTTGTGGCGGCCCTTAACTTTTTCCTTTCCATCTGCCCTCTTATGAGGTGAGGTTTCTTGAGGGGGGGGACCTTGCTGTTTGTGCTGTACATTGCAGTCACCCACAGAGAGACAGAAATCAAAGCTAATGAAAACACACAGAGCAGTTTGCATACTTCCCCTGGCCTCTCTGTTCTCTTCACCCTCTTTGTTTATTTTTCTCCTTGCCAGGGCAGAATGAGAGGAGCCCACCACGGCACAAGCTATCATGTGACGCACTGACAGGGGGCCTGTCACCACGACGATGAGAGCCTTACCTGGCTGCCAGGCAGCTCATTTGTGCCCCAGACAAAGTGGAGCCCCTGTGCGCTCCACAGGAGGATTAAACATAGGAGAGAAAATATGAAATTCCAGTCAAAATCCAGAGGGATCGGAAAGGATTTCTGAACACTTTTTTTCTGGAATTTCCTGAAGAGAAAACCAGCAGGGCCAAGAGTAGTTCAGTGTGTGTTTGTGCGTATGTGTGTATTTGTGTTTGTGTGTGTATGTGTATGTGTGTTAGCAACATACACACACAAAGAGAGAAAAAGAGAGAAAGAAGGGGGCTGCTAATATGTCTTGTGAGTAGTCGGTGTGCAGACTGCACCCACTCCCACAGAGTTCTGAACAGAAGGGGTGATGTGTCTGAAATCGGTCTGAAAGCTGTGCCAGTGGCTCATTCAAAGCAAACTGCAGGTGGAAGGAATTTAAGGAAAGCTTGTCCTTTATTCATCTTGTCATCTGTTTAAAAGCTTATCTAACCCCCTGGACTCACCCATCCAGGGACATATTCTTAACAGAAACAGCTTTACCAGAGCATTTCAGTGGGGTAAACAAACGGGGGAAAAAAGACCTGTTTAGATATCACTACAGAGAGAGAATAAACCCAGACAGTGTAGATATCACTATAGAAACATACTAAACCCAGATAGTTTAGATATCACTATAGAAACATACTAAACCCAGACAGTTTAGATACCACTATAGAAACATACTAAACCCAGATAGTTTAGATATCACTTTAGAAACATACTAAACCCAGATAGTTTAGATACCACTATAGAAACATACTAAACCCAGGCAGTTTAGATATCACTACAGAGAGAGAATAAACCCAGACAGTGTAGATATCACTTTAGAAACATACTAAACCCAGGCAGTTTAGACATCACCATAGAAACATACTAAACCCAGGCAGTTTAGACATCACCATAGAAAGATACTAAACACAGACAGTTTAGACATCACTATAGAAACATACTAAACCCAGATAGTTTAGATACCACTGCAGAGAGAGACTAGGCCCAGGCAGTGCAATGTAACTATAGAGAGAGACTAAACCCAGACAGTTTAAATAATATACTGTACATATATGGGCCCATGGCTCAGATTATCCAGGGTGTATGACTTTTTAAGAAGAGGAGGTAGAATCCCCTTGTCTCATTCTGTTTGAGAATATATGGGGTTTCCCACAATTAGACTCTTAGATTAGACACTTGGGACGTTATGAAGTTTCATAATGGGGGATTCTGATATTAAACATGTACAGTTTCTGTGCTCTTTATTAATCTTGGTATTTCTCTCCTTTGTGTATGTATGACACTAACGAAATGATTCAGGTTATTTCCATCCCAAATGTTTGAACATTTCTTATCGTTTTCCCTCAGTATCACTGGATGGAAAATTATTTTATGACCAAACGTTGTGTTTTCGGTAAAGAAATAGAGTTCATGTTACAGTGTTACTGCTTATGTCAGTTGTTGTAAGAGATAGATGTTTATGATGGCTGTTTATGTAGGGCTTATGAAGATCTTTAGTAGGCTAGCACATTGGGTACACAAGCGTACAACAATCAATAATACTAAACAACAACTCAGTCAGTCATAACATTGCTACAGTGCTATTTTAATGCAGGCGTGGTGAAGTAAACAAAAATACATTTAAGTTACTACTTGTATCCCTTCATATAGAAAGGAACCCTGGTCCTGGAGGGCAACAGGGTGTTCTGGCTTCTGTTGTTACTCAGAACTTTAATTGATCAATTGAAGCAGTTGATTACACACTTAACTCGCCTCGCCTGTTCTATTGGGTCCCTACCCCTGATATAGACCACCATCATTACATTACATCATATCAAATCTCTCTCTCTTTCTCTCTCTCTCTCTCTTTCCCTCCCTCCCTCTCTCTCTTCATTATTCATGAGTGTGTACAAAGACTAAAGGCCACACACAGAGAAACGGGACATCAGATCAACCCGGGGTTCCCATTTAAAGCCTATTAAAGTCCCTCCTTGAAGTTCCTTTCAGTATCTGCGGCCCGCATTACACTGTTTAACTTTCCTCTCAATATGATGTCTTGAGTCCTCTCCCACTGCTTTCCATAATCGGGGGGTTCACATCTAGTAAATGCACTCAGGTCAGCAGAAAATGAGACCATTATTGCTGACATATGCTTGTAGCAACGACAGCTAATGCTAGATTAGCACCATCAGTGCTCAATCAAAATGCTAAGCTGGAGAGCAAACAGCACCGTGTTTGGAGTAGTGCTGCTTCGGATACCCCCCCCATTGTGTGCGTGGGATCTGAGCGGCATCCTTAAAGAAGGACACTTCTCTTTCATGAGGCTAATCTGAACCATCGGCTGAAACCCACTCTGGAGAAGGGAACAGAAGGAAGCTTGAACAACAGAAGAAAGCAGCCATCTTAAAGCCTTCAGCACGCATCTATCTGTCTATCCATCTATCTGATCTGTTCATTCGGTTGAACGCTTTCACTTTGTAATATCATCTCGATCGCAGCTCTTCTCTATCATGGCACCTCAGTGGTGGAATGATCTAGACTGCAACCTGGCTCCCCCATTCTCATCCTTCCCCCTAGCACCTCCCCAACACAGATCACATAGGAATTTAACTCTAACCCATCTTCTTAAAATAAAGAAGGACAAATAAGCCTCCCTTTTCCTGTAGTAGCTCTGTGTGTGCAGCTAGCAGCTATCTTTGTAAATAAATTGTGCCAACTATTAATGTGATATGCTGTCTCACCCCACTTAGTGGAGGGCACTCTGGACTGTAATTGTAATAAAAACAGCAGAGGTAAGTCAGCTTTTACCCCCAACTTTACGAGCAGCTGTAAAGGCATGGTAACTTTCCCTTTGCCTTCGCAGCGGTTTCTTAACGCTTAGACCGAACTCACGGGAGACCTGTAGTGTGGGCCTCTGTGTGCTCTCTCTTTCTCTCTCTCTCTTTCTCTCCCTTCCCTCTCTCTCTCTCTCTCTCTCTCCCTCTGTGTGGGAGGCCGAGGGGCCATGGAGAGAATGGTTTATCACAGCCACGGAGAAGCGGCAGTGAAAGGATCCAGCCCACCTCTCTCTGCTCCGGCCACGTGGGACACGATCAGCAGGCCGTCCCGAACCACGACGGTCTCATTCCATTCCCCCGACCATAAATTATACCCCTCCAAGGATAGGGGGGGGGGAGGTGAGACAGAACAGCCCTGGTTGTCACGGAGAGCTCGAAAAAGCAGCCAGTGACATAAACGTGATAAATTCAAATATCCCAACACTGGTTGTTTTTTTTTCAGCCCCAACCATAATACCTGACCCTGTTTCCAAACGGGGTATTTTTTGATGCTGAAGTCAAAAAATAGGTCCAAAAAATAGGTCCAATGTCTGTGTTTGGTCATTTCTCACCGACCATACTTTTATTTATTTGACCTTTATTTAACCAGGTAGGTCAGCTGGTGACCTGAGGAATCAAAGTGGGTAGGGAATGAAAGGTATTGTGTAAGCCAATCAGATGTAGGTGGATGATTAGCTGGTGGCTAGATATATAGATCCAGTTTTGTGGACGTTTGACCAGGACACCAGGGTTAACACCCCTACTCTTTTGCAGAGTGCCATGGGATCTTTAAAGACCACAGTGTGTAATTCATTGTGTCATTACCTGTGTGTTTGGTCATTTCTCACTGACCATAAACATTGTGTCAGGTGTTCGAAATGTGTTAATGCTCAGTTCTATGATAAAGAGAGGAGAATTATTCTAAAATTACACATATTATTATTACTACTTAAGTAGTAAGGATTCTTGCCAGACATCTTCTGAGCTACTTTTTAGAGGTGAAATATCAATTAAATGTTCTGGGATTTAATGGTGCAAATGAATAAGATAAGATACAGTTTTATTCTCCCACGAAATAGTGAAGTTACATTGCATTACATTCAATCTCTAATCCTGGTGTTTAACACATTGTTCAATGATCAAATGGCTACAAAATCTGCAATCTGTAATAACTATATATATAAAGCATATGGAAGTGTACAAGGGACTCCAGATTTGTGTCTCACATATCAGACACATACCAGTAACCATGGATGCCTTTCTGTTCTTACTCAATGATGAAACATCCTTCTCACCCTCTTCATTACAGTAATACAATTTTAGCAGGTTTTACTGAAGGAAAAAAGGAAAACAAAACAAAGGGTATAACAATCTTAGAACACCATACAAGTCTTCCTCTGCATATAAACCAGGCCCTTTTTTGTAGATATTACCTTTAAAATGTACTATTATAGCTGTCATCAATGAAGTGTGTGCCCTCACCATTCAAGCTTGGGACAGAGAATTAGTGAACTGTTTCTAAAATGTATTGTCTACACATTAATCCTTCTCCTTATTTTTCATTTTCATTCAGTTGCTCTGGCAGTTTGTGTCATAGTTCCGTCAATGGCATTGCCTTCCTGTGTTGGTGTGTCTTGTTGCTTATCGTTGTGAGATTAGATTATGCACATGTCAGTTATTTCTCAAAGAATAAAAAGTCACAGTCACAAATTGCTACAACATTTTTCTATTGTCATTTCTGATTCGGATAGCTTGTCAACGGAAGCCCCAAGATATCTTTCCAGGAATGTTTTCACAAAAAGGTTCACATAGTGCACCTTACATTGGGTACAGAAAGTTCCTCTTTGCTGAATTTGGCTCTGGTGCAAAAAAGGCAAAACCACTTCAGCCATGCATTGCAGTCTGTCTGCTCTGTTTATCTCACATCAGCAGATGCCGGCCTAAATGCCCTTATCCCACAGCTCGATGGTGGAAAGCCCCTGGACCCATCTCACATAGACAGACACACAGCTCGCTTGCTCGCTCGCTCACTCCAATGTGCACACTTCCTTCCTACATGCTGCTAGAGAAAGATTCACAGGCGAGCAGAGAAAAGAATGACAACAAACACAAAATGGAAACGCGTCCATAAATGCTTTTCATCTACCCCTGCCACACACTTTCACATACTCACACTCTCTCACACACAGATACACATAACATGTGCACACACAGACGCACACACGCATATGCAATGACACAGTCACGTACACAAAATGCATACACACATTTACACAAGCACGCATGCACGCACGCACATACAAGCACAGGCATGCAGACGTACACACAAACACTTACTCTGTCACACACGCACACACACACACACACACACACACACACACACACACACTCAAAGCTAAGGAGATTACTCTAGGATGGAGTTAGCTGATGTCATTGTGCGAGTCACACTTTCGGGAACAGTTGGCTGCTCACTGAAGCATGGTGAAGGCTTTGTGCTCCTCAATCTGCACACTTCTGCAGCTTGTTCTGTCACCCCCACAGTAATCCCTCTCATCACACCCGAGGCACGACTCAGTCCTTTCATCAGCACCATTGTCTCACTGTGTCACCTATGCTTGTGTTCCCTCGTCACGGCAACAACCCCTTAGCCCCTCCCCCCCTTAGCTCATCCTGTTGGCTGTCCCATCTGTGGACTGGTCTGGCATATGTCTCCTCAGGACCTGTCACTGGATACACCCCCGTCTCTGAAACTGGAACTTCTGGAACTTCATCACCATCATCATCGCCATCAATATCATCATCATCACCGCCATCATCATCTTCATCAATAGCATCATCATCATCAGTCAATCTTTATTTTTGTATAGCGCCCTTTGCGAATACGTTGCCAGACAGAGCTTACTACAGTCAATTTCAGGCCATAGTTTAAGAACAACAGGCAGGATATACATTTAGATTATAGGGGATTATTCATTATTTTATGAGCAGGAGGCTAAAGAGACACTTTTGAGCCTTGTTTTAAAGACCAAAACTGGTTGTGCTTCCTGCACGATCTTAGGGAAGGTCATTCCCAACCTTGTCAGCCCTGAAACTAAAATCTCTGCCACTAGTTTTAATGTTGGGAATGTTGGGCACAGCGAGATAGTCCACAAACCGTCATCATCATCATCATCATTACCATTATTTTCATAATCATATTCATCATTATCAGTATCACCTTTAATACATCTACTAACACCTCCCCTACCCCCTACCCCCACCACCCCCAATCCAACTGTGGCATCAGTGGTAAAAAATATATATTTTATCCGTACTGTACACAACGGCTCATTGCTATATCATGTGACTATACCATGAGCTTCTGCAGGCCTCTTTTTTGCCCAGGAGCTTTACGACACCGTACGGATCGACACAATACCCGTTAACACCCCTCTTTTCTTCTGTGTCAGTTCCCCGTTCAGCCTCGAGCTATTCTTCAGCGACCCCGGGGTCAGAGTAGGCAAACAGTGACTGTTGGTGGCAACTGAAGCCCCCATTTGCTGCCCCCATTGAGTGATGATTAACAAGCGGCCTTTTGGCTCTGAGCGTGCTCTGTGTACACAGCACTCTATTGATGGGATCATATTGGTTAGTGACACCTGATCGGACTTATTGGAAAAGATTTAATGAACTCTGGGAATGCGTCTGACCCTGTTCTTCACGTGAATGGGCCCGCGCATCGTCAGGGAATTAGGCGGACACATCAAGAGGGCTCAGCTTCTTGGCTCCCATGCTCTTCTTCCCAATCTCTTCCCTGAATTTTTATTGATTCATTTTTTTAATAGACCAAAGCAAATCCTTTATCTACATACAGTATATAGCTTCTGCAATGTATGCTTTAGCTAGCTGTGAAAGTGTGCTGCCAACAGTGTGACAGTCATAGGATGATGCATTTTATTCTTATTTTAATCCATTTAGTACATTTGTACAATGTTAAGTTGCTATAAAGCCATGTAAATATCTTCCTAAATGACTTGAATTAATAATTAGATTCACAGTCAGAGTCAAAGAAAGGTCAGTACCATTATAATACTACTACTACCACTGCTACTACTACTAATAATAATAATAATAATAATAAACATAATTTATTCAGCACCACTTTGTAAAAATACAAATTAAATATATAAAACTCAACAATAGAATAATAAAACAACAGATAAAATAGGCAGGTAAAATGGAGGTAAAAATACATTTTAAGAATTTCGGATTAAAAGAAAGTCATCTAAAAGAAGCAATAAAAACTGTGAGTAGGGTGATATGGTTGCACACCCATTCCATCAGTGTATTTCTTCCACATACACACACACACATGCATGCAGGCACAAACACACACACACACACACACAAACACACAAATGCTCAGACAGGCACACACACATACATTCACATACACGCACACACACACAGGCACACACACACTCCAATGGATCCTACTACATTCAGTGTCCCAGGCAGGGGGTGTGTCCAGATAAAGGAAAGGGCGTGACCTTCCCATTCACTCCCCTCCTGTTGTTTAACTAGTGGAACAGGGGAACAGGGTTCCTACAGCAGCCAGAGAAGAGGAGGTGTCTTAGCCCCTCCCTCTCTGTGGGGGGTGGGGGGCATGTCCTAACTTCTATGGAAGTGTGCAGGAGGATTGGGAGGAGGGAGAGGGCAATTATGTCTGCACAATCATCAACATCATCACCCTCATCATCACCATCATATTCAGCATCATCATCATCATAATCATCATCACTCTCATCATCATCATCATCATCATCACTATCATCATCACCATCAGCATCATCACCATCATCATCACCTTCATCATCACCATCATCATCATCATCACCACCACCACCACCATCTTTATTTCTGTTACTAAAAGTCTACTTACATCACTACTCTAGCTACATCTAATGCCCCGCCAACCCAAAGTGAAACTAAGGTAGACCTTGTTAAACCACAACAATGAATATGGAGGGATGTAGAAGATTAAACGTTCAGCCTAGAATCTTTTCTTCTGCAAATGTAACTTGGGCTGCCATGACATCACGCCTCACACACCCCTCATTTGAATATGTTTGCTAGAATTGATCAAAAGCACAATGTTGGCAGAACGTTGCTTTGGCAGGGGGGACATTTCCACCTGTTCTTCGGCTAACCTTGACTGTGATCTCAGCTTGCAGCAGGGTAATAATTATCTTCAGTGGTACCATTAAAGTGAGGCTTCGTCTTTGCTATCTTATCTATTTGTATCTTCATCTCCATTATCTTATCTTAATTCAAAGTGCACGGTATCCCACTCCTGTGAACACATGGATCCTGGACTACTATCACTTTATATTGTTTTTTAAATCTCTTATTTTATTGGAACAAGCTGAAACAAAACACAGACAGTTTGTGGATTTGTCCTCAGAGCAGTGGGCCAGAAGATCAAAGGTCACGGTTTCAGGCCCTATGAGTGTCCTCTCTTGGGCCCTAGGGCATAATACCTTACAGAAATGTATCTGAACATATTATATACACTGTTCAACTGGGCCAAATAAATTATTAAACAGTGTGTCAGCTGAAGAAACATATCCCACGATTGTTCGCAAATAGAAAGCACGGAGCTAAATCTACAGTAAATGTGTGGACAGTAAGAAGACACTCCCACTGTGGCACACAGATGTTGAACAGAGTTCCAGATATGGCGCATATGTAATGGGGGTAGGTCTGCTGCAGGCTTCTAACCACAGGCCCTCACCGATTGTTCCGCACAACCGGAGATACGATTAGCCCGCTGGGCTAAAGACCAAGGTCCCCCAGCCAAGGGAACTGATCACACTCTTATTGCTCATCCAGCGGTGATGTCACATCCTGTAGCGAACGCTCATGTGCTAACTGACGTTTCTGAACTCCGCTGCCCATACTGTATGCGTTCTTTATGAGTGTTGAAGGCAGATGTTTCTGCTGCAAGTAGGAGATTGTTTTCACACTATATTGAATTGAATTGAATTGAACATTGGATTTATATAGCGCTTTTCATGGAACCCAAAGCGCTTTACAATGATAGGAGCAACTCACCCACCACCAATGTGCAGCACCCACCTGGGTGAATGCGACGGCAGCCAGAGTGCGCCAGTACAAACTCACCACACATCAGATACACAGTGGAGAGGCGAGGAGGGAGGGAATGAATTGTATATATATTGTCTGGGTTGGGAATTTGGTCAGGACACCGGGTTAATACCCTACTCTTTTCGAGAACTTCCATGGGATCTTTTATGACCACAGAGAGTCAGGACCTCGGTTTTTACCGTCCCATCCGAGCGACGGACATGTAGTCCCATGGGTCCCAACCTTGGGATTCAGTGCCATGCTCTACCAACAACAGAACTGGCAGATTCGACAGACACTATATGACAGATTCTCCTCCACTCGTCCTTTCGGTTATTGATAAGCAGTATAGATCAGCAGTCTGGTATGGAGCAGAGCGAACAGGGTGAACAGTATTTGAGATTTGGTACATGGACCTTCCCGTAGGGTTAAACTAGGATTCCTCTTCATGAATAGTATTCCTGAAGAGAACAGAGCAGCTTAATCAGTGTGCCCATGCCAGTCAATAACAATAATAATAATCTCTACGGATATCTTGCAAGGACATGCTGAAGTTCTCTCGAAAAGAGTCTCCCGGGGGGGTGGTGTAACGGTCTAAACATTCGCCCGGAATGCCCATGCCAGTCCGGCTCTGGCTGAGAGCCCCGTCGGGGGCGGCGAATGGCTGACCATCCCAGAGGGAGGGGGGAGGGGGAGCCGGCACGGACGCCGAGAAGGGTGAAAGGCATCCCTATACGGGAAAAATTGTCTTGCCTCCGAGGATGAGCAGTGGGCTCATGGAGGGGTGTAAATTGAAAGAAATAGAGGGTATAATTGGTTACAAAATTGGGAGAAAAACTGTCAAACATCTGAAACAGAAAAAAAAAAAGAGTTTCCCTGCCTGTTCTCTGTTGTAGCAGCCTCATTCTCCTTAATCAAGAGAAGTTCCACTCAGGTGGATGAAATGCATTCAGCACTTCTCTTCAAAAAGTGCCCGCATCACAAAAACACCTGGAACGGTCCTATTACGGTTGTAGTGCGGTCAGTGACATTTTTTTAAAGTCTGCTGGGGTTTTTTTCAGCGATCAGAAAAACAAGTGGTCACCTCCGGGGTCTGTTTCCCAGATGGGCCCAAGGCCTGCCCTCATATGTATGTATGACTTTGGCATGGGGCATTGACTGGCTGTGGATTTCAGGCCTCATTGTCATTCATTCGCCTTTGTGTTGTTATTTTTTTCCTTTTTTTTTTTTTTTCTGGGAGAGGGGGGCACAGGAGGCAGGGCTGCTATTTTCCTGTAAGAGAAAGTCCTGTTGTTTCTGGAGTTAAATATGAAAACAGTTTTATGACTCACCTCATAAACGGGGCCAGAAGCAGAGGGGTCAATAAAATGAAAAAGAAAGCCCCATCAACCTTATTACTGCTGGGTTTGGGGGCATGGGGAGAGGGTCACGGGATGGGGGCATCTTTATTGGCCTGGTCGGGATGGCCTCCGCAAATCAAGCCAATGGCTCTGTATTTGCCATAACGGGACGTTTTTGGCGACTAATTGATATTCCTTTCGGTTAAAATTAGGCAGGACTCACCGGACTGCAGGGACTTTCCTGGATTGAGTCTGAGCCTGCCCCCCAGGAGAGGAAAATATTCCCTCCGGAAGTTAGCTGTCTTTATTGCCCTCGCTTCTGTAATTCAGAGTAAATAAAAAGAACGTTTCGGTCCAAATTTGTCCACATTTCTCAGTCTACAAACAACAGATGGTGGTGCAGGTATTATTCACGCTCATCTTCTCAGTTTGACTTTTTGAACCTGTAAATGACAGTTCCATGTGTGCATAAGCTTCCGCTGATGTATTTACCTGGTTCCCGGCTGCTTCTCCTTGCTTTTGGTGACACTTCCGCCGCAGTGCCAAATTCGCACAGAAGCTCAAATGACGATCAAATCCCTCACAGTGCTGCACTCTGATTGGTTACATCCAGGGCTGGACTGGGACGAAAAATAGGCCCTGCCATTTGGCTCAGATCGGCCCATCCAGTGGCGCCCCATTTTCTGTCGACGGGGGGTGCTACGCGAAAAAAGCTGAGACCAATTCGTTTATTTCGCGGACCGGGGGTGTGCCACGCGAAAAAATAATTGCGCCCTTCGGAACACCCGGTCCGTGGTATAATATATATATATAGGCTATATAAAATAATTCTACCGGCCCCACCGGCCCTACCGGCCCAAAACTAGACCGGCCCACCGGGCATCTGCCCGGTAGACTACATAGCCAGTCCAGCCCTGGTTACATCCATTCATGGTCAACTGGTATGTCCAGGGAAAAGCACAAAAAAATATCAATCATGTGAAAAGAACCAAATACAAATACAATCGTGGCATTCGCCAGAACACATCGAAATCTATACAAGAATAAATGGGCACTCTGAGATCGGATCAAAGGAGAAAGCCAGCCATCCCGCAAAGCCATTAGCACAAAATGGAGGGGTTGACAAGCAAGGATAGATTTTATACTATTGATCATCACCTGTGATAAGTCACGCTCGATTAGATTGGGTTCTGCCTGGCCGATCACAGCCTGACCAAGGCCTGAAACAACGAGTGCAGTCTGCTTTTTCATCTCTGACACGGGTATGCAAAATTAACCAATGCAATATTAACTACATTAAGGAGAGCGCCTTAGATGATTTGGCGAATTAGACACAAATTCAAAATCCAAAGCGTACATTTTGGACTGATATCTTACTTCATGTGTTGTGTATGTTCAAATTGTATTGATTTATTTATTATGTTGTACACTGGGCTTCTTGGCCAGGTCGTTGTTGTCAAAGAGAATATGTCCGCAATCAATTTATGCGGGTAAATAAAGGATTATTATTGTTATTAATATTTTATTATTAATAATAATAATAATAATAATCAAAAATGAGTGCTAATTGGGAATTATTATTATTATTATTAAGAAAAGAAAAACAATAGTTTGAACAGACTGTATACCCGGACAAGAGCTGTGCGGACTCTCGTGTGGGGTGACTGTAAGAGTGGGAGCGCTGGGTACCCAGAGAAGATTAACCCAGGCCCACAAAGGATCAGAGACAGGGTGCAGTGTGCGAGGGGCAATCAGAGGGGCGCTGCTAGTTAAACATTGGGGGACCCTCGGCCCACTCATCATTGTCTAGTTAACAGATCCACTCTGCCCCTGTTAGCGCACAGGCCCACACAGAACCCGTCACGCTCCGAATGCCTCTGATGGAGATGTACGAGGTCCCGGGGCGGCCGGCGTTTCAGGGGCCGACACGTGTGCACACAACCCCACCCCCTTCCCCCTCATAAACCAGGACCGGGACAGAGTGGAGCTAACCCCCCTTCTCTTTTGGGATGCCCTGGCACTGACGGACGGGACACATCCTCTCGCAGGCTTCTGAACAGGGCAGTTCCTCATTACCACAATGTGGGTGAGGGCAGGCACAAAGAAGGAGCAATCTTATTAGGGCCTGTGCTCAAGTTTCACAATGCCAGGACCAGAGGGGGGTTGGTCTGGGCCTTCTGGTACCAAGGGAGGGCGGGGTGGGGGCAGAGGGGCACAGGCCAACTGTCTTTAGGGACTGAGAGTTCATTGTCTCCACACAGGGCCGATTTAGTTTTTTGTTTTTTTTTTTTTTGTTTTTTAAAAAGAGTCATAAAAGTTCTTCTTAATTGGGTGCTCTATAGAATTAGCATATGCAAGCACATTGGATTTCCTCTCTTCTGTCTTAGGAGATCCCCCTTACGAGACACACACACACACCCCTACTTGACCCCTTCACTTTTAGTTTTCTCTTTGAAAAACTGTAGAGAAGAGGAAGCGCTTGTAAAAATGCTGCCCCTCCCCTCTTTGCTCCTCTATCGCAGTTTAACTGATCTCTCTAAGCACTCACCTTCACGGTGACTGCTTACATCTCTTTCAGAATGGAAGGACATTTTTGCTTTTTTTTTGGACAAACCACTTCATGAAACCCAGAATGGTGTAGTGCTTCATCTGATTTATTGACTAGAAAGGAATGATGTCACCCGTCTTCTGCAGCTCAGGAAGAGGAAGAGTTATCTGACTTCTCAAAGTTATGGCTTCAAAAAGCACCTGATACACAATGGGCCCCTCTGCTAAAGGTACATTATGCACTCTAAGAAAAAAAAGGCGCCAATATTAAAGTACACATACTTGTCACTGTGGCAGTACCCCTGCAGGGAACTGAATTATACCTTTAGTTAGAAGAACATAATTGTACCCTTGAGAGGGGAATCATTACCCTACCTTGAAACATATCTGTACCTTTTCTCAATTTGTACCTTTTCCACTGGGAAAGGTACAATCAATACATTTGTACCCTGAGGAACAAAAGTATACCCTAATTGCAGCTTTAGTTTCGAAGAGTGTGCCGTGATAAGCTTTAACAGGATATTCCGGTCCAAAAATCTAGATTTCATGATTTAATTCTTACTTCCGTGTTTGTCAATCCGTCCAGATAGTTTTGTTGTTACCATTCTGATTATTTTCCTTTCAGTAGGAGCCGTGAGCATCTAAATTCCAATTCCAATGGAAACCAATGGTCATAAATCTCACACACATAAATCACCACACAAAATCTTTGATTGACCTAAATATTTTAATCAATGGCTGAAATTATAATAATTTAAAGTATCTTGATGCCAATGATGTTGAAAGATGTCCTGGTTATTAAAAAAAACACATTACTGGGGAAATGGATTGCTTGGAAAGTTATTAATATCATTAGCTTTAAGATAAACTACAATAGTTTTTATTCTGAAGTGATTCTGCCTTCAGGACTATGCATTTTATTAATGCGATGAAATAGACAATATTGTTTGCAAATCATATCCGTTACTGATTATTATGCATGTATGAATTAATTCTATGGATATTTGAGAATATGTGTATAAAATCAGAAAAAATAGAATAATGGTAATAATGAATGCAATATCTATGTTGTATCTTGCCATTCTTGCTTGATTGTATATTGTAAACTGTAGAAGATGTGGAAACGGAAGTGAATATTACATTTGCAAGAGGTTTGGCATCGGCAGCTGTTACACCTACAGTAAGAAAGTAACGGTAAGAATGTCTGGAAGTGTCTGTTAATGTCTGTTAATATCCGGAAGGCTTCCACATTCGGGAAAAATACCCGAATAACTTTGTTGGCAGGGATTTCACTGATGGACAGGGCAGCCAGCATGTGACATCAGAAAGGGATTTTCCGATAGATGCCTCTGGCTCCAGCCATTTTTTTCTCAGTTCAGTTTCATTTGGAGTGTGTGCATGTGTGTGTGTGTGTGTGTGTGTGTGTGTGTGTGTGTGTGTGTGTGTGTGTGTGTGTGTGTGTGTGTGTGTGTGTGTGTGTGTGTGTGTGTGTGTGTGTGTGTGTGTGTGTGTAAGAAGGGGGGTTTTGGAGTGTGTGCGTGTGTGTGTAAGAAGGGGGGATTTTGAAGGCCCCATCCAACGAACTCGAAAGGAAAACAAAACCCAGAAGACAGTAGACCTTTTGTCCTTTGAGTAAACCGTCTAGGTTGTCGGAACAGGGCCGGAAATACAAGCGCTGGAAACTACATCGCAGGACAAAGATCCACAGGGACCGTGATATAACCCAGGAGCACTACATTGATTTTCACCACGTCAGTAATCTTCAGTGGTCAAGGATGACAAAATTATGCCTATTCTTTTTTTTTTTTGTAATGAGGCTAACTATGTGTGAGCAGATCAGACCTACTGAATACACTGAGTGTTGATCATTAACCCAACGCTGGGGCAGGAGAAGGAAGGAGAAACGAGAGGCTGTTCGCTTGTGTCATTGATATATGCACTGGGAAAGTGGGTTTTTGGAGAACAGGAATGTAGTGGGGTCTTTGTGATGCAGGGAGTGATGGGAGTGGGGGGGGAGGTATTTTAGGTGAGCTATGCCCCCTTGACCTACACACACTGCTCTTTGATGATGAAGGCCCCCACACACACACACACACACCAGTGGATGCCCCCCCACTGCAGGGCTATGGTCTTGTCCCATTGTCTCTAAAGAAAATGAACATGGCTTTGGGGGCGAGGCCTGGGACACGTCGAACAAGAGGGGGGGAACGAGGGTCCCCCACTGACAGCAAAACAAACTAACAGGAAGAGGCATGCCATCTCACCCGCTGCTGTTAAATATTCGCCGAGACGCTCGCAGCGACACAGAAGCCTCAACGGAGAGGACGACATTCGAGAGGCGCTTCTAGAAGAGGACCACGATGGAAATAAAAATAGTCATTGACTATTGTGATTTCATAGTTTTTGGTATGAGTGTATATATACTGCAGATACAGTAGTGCAGATTACAGTCTGTATAGATCTTTTCTTTTTTTAACTTTCAAATAAATTCAATCAATCAATCAGGAGGATACGAACTTGCAAGGGTATATTTGGCAGCTTTTGTTGCAATCTGTTGACCATTTAAAATCAGTGTACTCTTTGAGATGGACAGCCAATGTATCAACAGCTCAGTTCAGTTAAAATAACAAAGTACGCAGTGTCCTTGGAATATATATCAAGGACACTGTGTCCTTGATACTTAGAGATACTTGATACAGTGTAAAACATTTTCTTTTAAATGTTCCTCAATAATGTCAGTTTTTTTTCCTAGGAGCTCAGAAGTGAATTATTAATTCAGTGCTAGACCTGTGTCTGGCAGCCTGTCTGCTCTTTGAAACTGTCAGTGTCATTTTTCTCTTCTATGCAGCCTGAAGAAGGTCAAACAACCGTAAAGTTTCTTGCTATCCTGTAACGAATACGCTCGGATAATAAAATCCTTTTAAAGTAGTGTTTTATTCGATTAGCAGTCAGTGGACTGAAATTCGTCATTCATAGACTGTTGTGCTCAGAATGCTGTTCCTTTCTCCTGTAAACTGCGTCATGATGAGGGAGCATCTTATTAACGGCATCGTTTTTCAGCAGTTTAGCAGGAGGAAAAACAGCTCAAAAGGTTTTAAATCAACACTTTGGTTCATATTTATATATTTTTATCTTAATCTATTTTAAGAACAGACGGTAGACAAAATAATGGAAAACACCAAATGAAAAAGTATCGTACTTGAAGTAACTAAATCGCAATTAAAAAGGAAGGTTTCTGGTCTAAAATATGTTTTAAATCAACACTTTGATATGCAAGCTTCTAAAGCAACATGAGAGATCTAACTATAATATTTTTATCTTAATCTATTTTAAGATTTTGAAGGAGGTCAAATAGCTGGACGCATCAATCCGAGAGCAGCTCTGTCTTCCCCAGGTTGCTTCAGGTGTGTCATGTCAGCCAGGCAGAAATGGCAAAATGATTTAATGTATCAAGGGGAACAGTGTCAAAAATCATTATGGCATATGCCACACAAGAAAAACTGCATCAGGAAAGAGGAACAGTGGCCGCAAATCAAAGCTCAGGTCGTTCTGTAAGAGATGAGCAGACAGGATTAGATGAATACCTAACAGGATTTAAGTTGCAGTGTCAAAAAAAAACCACAAAACAACGCAAATCAAAGCCTCAAAAAGTTGCTAAAAACCACAAAACAACGGCCTCAAAAATGAATACAGAACCTAATCTACACCTCAGTCTCAATAAAAACTGTACATTGTGCTACAGAAAGCACGATATTAATGGTAGGGCTGCCATTCGGAAACTGTCGATGCACAACAACACAAAGCCCGGTGCAATGAGCACAAAACATGGACTTATGAGTAGTGGAAGAAAGTAATATGGTCGGATGAGTCGTCTTACCCTAACCCTAAATATTTATCCTACATCTGGACGGGTTTATGTTTGGAGAAAGCCAAAGGAAGCCATCAACCCCACATTGTCTGCTCCCAACTGTTAAACATGGTGGTGGATCTGTTATGGTATGGGCAGCCATCTCGTGGGAGTCAGTGGGATTGATTATTATTCTGCATGGTAGAATTATGGCTAAGAAATAAAAGGCCATTTTAGGTGACCAGGTACACCCTATGGTGCAAACATTGTTTCCTCAACATGTTCCCATATTCCAAGACAATAACGCCCCCATACACACTGCCAAACAGATGTAAGAGAGATTTCATGAACACCAAGATGAAGTCAAACACCTCCCATGGCCTCCCAATTTCTGGAACGCAGCGTGCAGAGTATATTTCCACTGTCTTCATCTCTCAAAGAACTGGAGGCTTTTCTCTTGAAGAACGATTCAATATACCACTAGAAACAGTTCAAGACATTAACAATAGCATTCCAAGAAGGATTGAAGCTGTTCTGAAGGCAAAGGGTAAAAAACTCCTTGTTAGTTCATAAACATTCATATATTGTTTGGTGTTTCCATTATTTTGTCTACCCCCTGTATGTACAGTATCTATTTATGCTTATGTGCACATACTATTATTTCTCACTTACTACCTTTATTTATGTATAAACACATCACGTACAACAATGCTAATGCTTACAATGAACTTATCATGGATAGCTAACTAAATACAAAACATTCTGCTTTCATAAGTTTTCATAAGTACCACGCCACCCCTGCGCACACGTTCCCCTCCACTCCTTTATTAGATCTGTGTATTTGATATGTATGCTATATGTTACTCTGTTTATCTTATAAAAAAGAAAAGGATTTGTGGAGCGATGGGGCATTTGGTGAATAAAACAACTGGAGCCATCAAACGGGGATCTCAGTGCCAATGAGATGAGGCAATGGTGATGGCAACACTACCAGACCAATCAAAATCAACCAGAACTCAGTGGTCTGGTTCCACCAAACAAATGGGGCTTCCACACTCATTTTTCACTCGATTACAAATGAACAGTCATTGCCCTTTTCCACTCAGTCCCCCGCCGTTATCACATGAATCATTTCCAGCACGGAGAGTTTTTTCCATGATTTGTGATGCCGTTTGGTTAATTTGACTGCTGGTCAAGTCCCTACCTTGACGTTGTGTGTGACCAAACTTCCTCATTCTGCTTCATCCAGCTTTTTTGGCCATCCAACCATTGCCTTCACTGAGTGAACTGACAAGCAAAATATAATAGCAAAATAGATATGTGGTGGTGAAATCCCATGACATTCCCATTGACTGTTGAGATCTCAGGCTTAATACTGTGGATCACTGAACATTCCTGCACTGAAACAAAGCACACAACACTACCCATATGCCCATATGTTAGCCCCGAAAAGATTTGTGTTGCGATAATGGAAAAACACAGCTACATACAGTATGCTATCAGATTGCTGACACACTAGGCGAAGAGACTTGTGATCTCTACACACACACGGGTACACGCAAGCACATCGGCGTACTTACACACACACACACGCAAACATACACTCACCCTTGCATGCATACACATAGGCGTACTCATACACACACACAAATACACATAGGGACCATGCATATACATACTGTGGCAGCCCAAGGGGCTGCACAAGGAAATGGCTGCCGGGTCCTTCGACACAGGGGAACCAAAACACTACATTTCCCAGCAGGCCACAGTCATGGAGCTAACGACCAGCTGAAGGCCATTTCAAGGCCTATTTAAAGGACTCGCTCCCAGCACATGTTGAAAGGAGTATGGTGGTTTGAGGAAAGGAGTAGGAATGTGTTTCGGGTTTGGAGAGTGAGTACTGTGAAGTCTATTGACCAGCCAGTATTTGGAGAGAGAGAGAGTGATTGTTGGAGTGTTTTGTGTTTGGAATTGGATTGTGTGAGGACCCCGTTTTGAATATCGACTCCAGACTGGATTGTGGACTTGGAACTGGATTTTGGAATTAGATTGGACATTGACAACGAGATAAGGATTGCGGACTTTGTGTGCTTGTATTCCCCTGAAGACCCCACCCTTTGTTTTGTGTTTGTCAAGAGTTTGTTTATAAATCATTGTTTTGTTTTTTTAATACTGCCTCCTCCATGTTCTTAACCTTGCCTACACCCTCTGCAAGATCTGTGTGTGTCGCCCAACCCCTGGGGACACCACAATACACACACACACACACATACACACACACACGCGCACATGTACACACAACTACAAAGGCACACACAAACACACACACACATAGACACACACACACCCCTCTTCCATGGTCAAACCCATGGCAAACCCATCCTTTAGCACTGTGGCAGTTATTTCCCACCTGGCTCTGTGCCAGGAGCCTTGTTCCATGTTCCATGCAGGGATTCCCCTAGGGAGAGCCCCCCTGCAGGGAGACAGAGACGCCATGCCCCGACGCCATGCCCCGGACATCTCTCCCAGGGCTTTACAGCAAAGCACAGAGATATTTACGCCCCGGCTGTTTGTTCAACGGTTATCGTGCTCACATCAATCTGGTAGTGAGGGCATCACAGAGTCAGAGAAACGTGAGCAGATTTCTCCCACAGAACCACGCCCCAAACTACTGTCAGCGAAAAGGCCATAGCACAAAAATCGGATCTTGCTGACCAAAAACAAAAACGTTTTACCTGTTTCCCTATGGAACATGATAGCTGTAGCTTTTTTTTTTGAAGTGGAAGGGGATGTTTCATCCGAAAACCTTCTGGGAATTACTGATGCAATTATCTGGGGGACTTCTTCCTTCCTTTGTGTTGGCATCCTGTGTAAGAGGGGAATTTAAACTTTACTTCATTTCTGCACACATTTAGAATAGCTTCACAATGAAGGAAAGTTCACCAGCCCACGCTGTGAGAGGGACATGCGTCTTATAAGGCCAAATATAAGGTCCCCATGAATGACTTCATATCACAAATCGGGAGATCAGGAGGGGGGTGCTTAGAGGGTGCTCTGACAGCCAGCCAATGAAAAGTACTTCAAAAATCCTGAAGTGGAAATCAAAAGCCATCACCCTTTTTTCCCCCAACTAATTTAATCAGACAGTAAGCCACGTGCGTGCCATCTGAGAATGAAACTAAAACAAGCCTAATGAGGGACAGCAAAGGATTATGCTTAACATTATTTTTCTATTAGTATAGTATTAGTATATTATAGCTAGTATAACATCATCTGCAGAAATGGGTCATATAATAATAATAATAATAATAATAATAATACATGGATTGCATTTCTATAGCATTTTTCATTAAACTCAAAGTGCTTCTACACTGCTGTACACCCTAAATGTGTAGTACCCACCTGGGTGATGTTGAGTACAAATAACAACAATGAAACTCACACTGGATCTGCTGCTGTGCATAACGCCATACACAGTGAGCTCATGCATGGCCTTAATTGTATCGTCTTAGGCGGGAGCCACAACTCCTGGCGCACACAGATACTACACCAAGATGAGGATAGGACGATAGTGTAGCATAACGGTTAGGGAAGTCGGCTAGCAATGCCAAAGGTTGCAGGTTGTTGTATAAATGTGAACTCTGGATAAGAGCATATGCTAAATGCCTGTAATGTAATATGCAACAACAAAAAAACCTGTGCCAATACGCTGCTCTTTTTGTTTCCCAGCGAAAAGCTCACACCTGCAATCGATGGAGCCAGAGATAGCTTGAGTAGGTGATAACGGACGGGAGGGGGGGAAGTAGGTCAGTGCATGTGGCAGCGCCTACCTAGCATGCAAGAGTGGCGTTCTAGCATGCACGCATGGGGAGCAGAAATCCCCTGCAGTGTACGCAGATAGCGTGGTCACATGACCAGCGAGAGGAAGAGAGCTCTGGTGGCTAGCGGACAGGGGGAATTCCAGCAGTGCCATTAAACACTGTAAAAGGGTCTGGGTCCTGTGACCACATCTTCTAGGCACCGCAGGCTCAGCTCCAGAGCAGGGCATAACTAGGCCAAAACAATCGAACCATAGCACCCGAGGGGTCTCCCTCACAGACCCTCCTTACATTGATTCATTTAGCAGACAATCTATCCCAGAGCATCTTGCAAATGTGGGGGGGAAGTAATAAAAATTCACTTTGTAAATGAAAGTTTGAACAGCCTGCAATATGGCTGGTTCAGGGTCATGAAATATATCAATTTACACTACCAGTCAAAAGTTTTAGAACACCCCCATTTTCCAGTTTTTACTGAAATTTAAGCAGTTCAAGTCCAGTGAATAACCTGAAATGATACAAAGGTAAGCGGTAAACTGCCAGAGGTTAAAAAAAAAGTTTAGGTTACCAAAAACTGCATATTTTTCTGCTGAAGTGGTGAAACCGAAGGTCACAAGCTTATATATTATGGGACACTAAAAGTTGATTTTGGTCTTTGTTCTGTTCTGTTTGTTTCCAAACAGGACTCATATACACTTATATAATAATAATAATATACGCCATTTAGCAGACGCTTTTATCCAAAGCGACTTACAGTAGTGAATGCATACATGCTAGTGTGAGTCCTGCACACTAGCACAGTCCAAATGAATCACACACACATACACACATATTAAAGCACGCACATAATGTATCACACTCTGTCTTCTCTGCAGTCTGATTAGGCCGCAGGCCTTGAGCGAGGGACCGGGGGCGGGTGGCGTGATCTGATCAGTATCTATGTAAAATATACTTTGAAAACAATTGAACACGGATGCCTTGGGTCGCCTTAACTCCGGGGAGTGAAGGCAGGTCACCACTCATTATCTTGGGCATGACCTGTCCCAGGTTTCCTCGAACCCTTAAGGGTGGGGTGCCCTGAGTGTACCACATGTGTCCGTCGAAATGAGATGATCGCAGCCCAGAGGCGGGGGTGAGCATGAGCAGATTAATGAAATGTATTCATTATGCCATACACAGGTAGGAGGGCAGAGCAAGGGAGGAGTGGGGGAAGATTCCCCAATGTTTCTATAATAATGAGTATGCAGATATGATGTCTCCAGAGTGTTTTTGGTTTGACCTTGGATGGCTCTCCCTGTGTGCACGTCGGTTAAATAAACGTCTGTGTTTTACCTGAGGTTGCCTTCTCATCTCTGGGTCTAGGGGCAAACCTGAGGGGTCGCTAACAGCAAAACCAAATAAGAAAATACATGTATTTAATTGGTCTATGTAACATCGCGGATATAGCCTTGGTCTTGATGTTGCATGACATACTTGCATCTAAAGAAACTTGTATGCGTAGGCTACTGTCTATGGTGGTCACTGTAATTCCACAAGGGCGCGTTTTGATTTAGGGGTGATTTGTTGCGATGCATTTATTCAATGCGGCTGCTTAAATGGGGGCGGGGGGATTAACCTTCGCCTAAAATTAACTTCCACAAAGAAGTTACTTTCACCAAGAAGTTAATCTTCGAGTCTGTGGAGTGAGTAGGCAATTTTCGCCATAAACCGTAATTATACAGCAATTTAACCACTTAATAGGCATACAGCGATTCAGGCAACAACACTACGGAATTAAGTGTTGCGCAAAGCGCTAAACGCAAGTATGTCTCGTCTGCACGTGGCATACTTGTTCTATAGCCTAAAGCCGCACTGGTAAATGCAAGAATGCCTGGAATGTCATCCTCGGCATATCTCTGTTGATTATTCCGTGTTAAAAGAAAACACTCATAATCCTAATCCAGTTGAAATTAGTAATTTATACACGAGTTTGTCAGTGTTTTTCCGTTTAGGTTTAAACTTAAACTTTAAACTATGTTTGCAGTCGATGTTTCCTGCAGATTGCTTAACGATTTCTTGACGCTAGTAATTAATTAGACAAATATTTCCTCTTCGCTCGTAGACATATGGAAGATGAATAATTAAATTTAAAGGACGGGTGAATCCTGAAAGTCAATATGCCGTAACCGGGATTGTAAACAGACACATATAGGCTACAGTAATTTGACAGTCAACATAGGCTACTATTGCAATTCAGCATACATTTATATATCGCACTAATGGACATCAGTATGCAAATTGCAGATACCACAGGCAAAGTCTAACATCAGAAAAGCTGTTGCTCTCATTTACAGAAACATTCGTGTAAATCCAGAGGCAGACACCGATAACGTTTGCCATTCATTCGGTTAAAATGAACGAACATCACTTAAATTACAAATCACAAAATAACACATAGCTTCAATACGAAACGTAAACCTGGGGCCGTATGTACAAAGATCCTAAGAGTAGGAGTGCTGATCTAGGATCGGTTTAGCCTTTTGGCTCATAATGGATATGGTTACTGATCCTAGATCAGCACTCCTACTCTTATAATCTTTGTACATACGGCCCCTGATGTACATAGGGCTCTTTGTATGGTTTGTGAGAAACGCTCCATTGCGGAGGTGATACAGGTGTTCATGAACTTCCTTCACTTAACCAATACTGTGTTTCCGCGCATTGCGAGCAGCTCCTGTCGTCGCCTTTTTAACTTCGAAATGGAACTAACTGTAGCCTACATTCAGCGTCATGGTATGTTTACATTTTCAGTCATCTTTTAAATTTACATTTTGTTCCTGCCATCAACATCCTCAGTAATGCGCGAAACAGTGAAAATGGTAACAGCATTACCTGCTTGGCATTGCAATAGTTTCAGCCTACCGCATCCATAGGATGTAAAAGTGTGCAATTAACGTGAAAGTAGAATATATATTCACAACTTAATGACCCAAAGACTTTTGTTTTCGCGAAATAGCATCGCCTTCCGTCTTCCTTACTATTTTAAATGTAATATACATTGAGGATGATGTTTTACAAATGTGGTTCACAATTGTAGTATTGACATGGGCTCAAAATACGAAAAATACACATAGGCTATAGGACATTGAACATTATTATACTCAATGTTGACAATGCCTTGTGCGAGAATGAAGGGCAGAGACAGCCAAGCGCGCTCTTATTTTTAGAAGTCGGAAAGTCCCTTCATGCTACTTCCACACCCACCCCAAACAACACGGGTATTTTGACGGAAACGTAAAAACGTAAAGGTGAACAACAACAACTCGACCGTACAAAGCAGAATCAGTAGTAGGCTACGTACTCAGCCTACGGTGTTGGTAATGGAAATAATTTGATAATCTTGTATTATAGATACAGCGGATGGATTCCCAGTACGGCTCGATGCACGCGAATTATACGCGCGTTCACACAGTCGTCGGGAAATAAGCCTGGAGCCGCAACGCTGTCTCGTCTGCACATTCAGTAAGACTTTTTTATTAGCTAAAAGTTATCCAATTAAGATTGGGATGCAAACTGTTAAATTGTTTCCCCCTGCTACTAAAAGGGATTACTTACTATTATGACTAGAATGCCGTGGTGATGGTACTAATACTTTATTTTGATCTGGGACGGTGAAGTTTGTTCTGTCTTTTTCGATGTATGCCCAGCCTCCTGATCCTCCCGGGATAATTAACATTAATGTGCATCTGGGCAACGTATTCAGCTTGTGTACGGTGTCCCAACTTAAGTGTATATATTTCTCGTTTATCTCATGTAAGGGCATCTTATCTTATGATATAATTATACGTATCTGGAACGGTGCTAAAGGATAATAGCAGAATGAGGACGACAGTAGCCTAATTGTCATTATGTTCGTTTCTTCAGATGGAGGAAAGACGGTGGTTCCCCCCCTCGCTCGAAGAGAGCAACAGGGCCAAAGCATTGACCGTGTGGGAACGGATCTCAGAGGACGTCTCGCGTCCCCGCAGCGCCGGCCCACCTGTGTATCACCTGAGAACGCTGCATCGGTACAGTGTGCACCTGAGCGACTACACGCCCGGGCCGAAGCGCAGAGACCTGGTCGCCGAGTCCCTGTTTGATATCCAGCTGCAGAGGGAACTGGAAGACAGCGATTCTCTGAACTGGAGCTGGTGCGAACCAGAGGGAACCCTTCATGCCATGAAGAACGCTGGTACATGATTTAAAACCGCATTTATCGTCACACCAATCAAGCTATCTGTCACCACAACGCACCGTTTGCCTGTGTTGTAGCTACATGCAACGTCTTGTACAACATTCTAAAACTGCGGCAATTATCGAAACCAAATGAAATTAATTGTACATTCAGAACGCATACACCTGTTGAATATATATGCTACTTATGCATTGTTATACGTTCATATTTCAGACATAACCATAAAAACAAGCTTGTGGGACACCAAACCAATAGGCCTACGTGTTACACTTTAGAAGATTTTCGTCACACAGACATGTTTGAAATTGTTACATTTAAATGTATGGCATTTGCACAAGGTCCTTGAGAAGTGACAGTCTGTGAAGCATTGATGAAAAACGTATTGTGTATTACAGGACAAAGCAACTGCCTCTTGGATGCGATTTCCCTATACATGTGGGGAGTGCGAGACAACGACTTGGTGCTGCGAACCGCTCTCTATAACACTATGGCCCGAAGTTGCCCCGCCGACCTTCGCCTCATCTCGCACGGGGCGGATCAGCGCGCGGTGGGTTCTCATTGTGCCGGTGTCAGACGACAGGGGGGACCCGCCTAAATCACGGATTTTAAAACCCCAGTAGCCTACCTGACGGGAAAAAACCACACGCATATCACATGCGAAATGTCCAAAAACACATGTGTACTTGTGGAAATGTGAGAACATGTGACAATATGTGATATACACGTGAATCACGGGTGAAATGTCCCAAAAACACGTTATTCTCATGCGTATAATTCATGTGATTTTGTGAAAGGGTGTTAATGAGTGCCAGTTTTTCTTTTAAAAATGCGAGTATTTTTGGTTGATTCCTTAAAAAAATGCAAATTGCTTCTGCTGCAGTGTGCAGCTGTGGTTCTGATCTCACAGCTTGCCTGCTTTTGAATCCAGTGTGGCCCTTAAATGTTCTTTTAAACATTTCTGCCGTTTTGTCACAGAATGTGCCCAATCATAAGAATCATGAGATAAATGTACCAGTAGCAGAATGTTTTGATGTTATCTGCACCCCAAACAGGAACATAAAAAAGTGAACACATTGGTAATTGTTCCCCTTTGAACAAATCACCATGACGGATCATCTACCGCCCCCTATTGTCAGACGTGTTTGTCTGTTCTGTGTTTTGAGGAAACAGTTTTGTCTGCCCTGCCTCAGGTCACCAGCGAGGACTGGGGGAGAGCCGTGAAGATGGCCGACCCAAAAGCCAGAGCGACAACGTCCGTGGACAACCCCTACCAGCACATCCACCTGTTTTTGTTGGCCAACATTATCCGCAGGGCTATCATAGTGGTGGGCGGTAAGCACAGTGTGTCCCAATGGTATCGCAAACTGAGACTCCTGCAGTTATCCCTGTGGGTCAACTTTGAGCTGAGAACTTTTTTTGTTAGTCATGTTAGTTCACTGTTTCACTCCGTTGAGTTTTATGATTCTTTATATGTCACCAGCCCCATTAAGACTGAAGGACCAATCGACCAAAGTTACTCAGGACTTTATGACAAGCTTTCCTCCTCTGTGGGACCCTAAAGAATGATGGGTGCATTATTATGAAGAGTGAGAATTTCCCTAATTCACTCTTTTATCATCACCCTCCCCCCTCCTTTTTTTCAGGAAGTATAGCGGGCAAAGAGGTGGCTGCAGGCTTGGACTCAAACCCAGGGCCGCTGGGGATATACCTCCCCTGGCTGTGGGAGAGGGCAGATTGCCACCCCTACCCTGTGGTTCTGGGGAGCATGTCTCCATGGCAACACTTTGTACCGCTGGTGACGGCTGGTAGTGCACAGGAACAGGGTAAGGGGACCTGGTGTTGTGTCCGACACTGGGGTCTATCACACACACACACACACACACACACATATCTCACACACAACACATGCACACTCGCATGCACATACACATTCACACCAGACACACATGCAGACACACACATTCACACTACACACACACACACACACACACTCAAACACACAGAATGTCAGCCACTGATGTTGTGCACTTGACTAAGATCCCACCACTGATCTGAATTACTGATGTGAAAGTCCCTGGATGTGTAAAGAGTCATCCAGCATCCTTCACCCATTCACCCATCTCTGTGGGAAAAAAATACCAAAACTTAGTTGTGAAAAGATTATTCCCTTTTTAATCTGTTGTGACACACGATGAGCGTGCGCTACGGAAAGCTTAAAATGGCAATAATTAACAGAGGTTTTAATATGAATATGCAGTTTTTATAAAAAGACCATCGTTTTACGCAAGTTTAAATATGAATATGCTGTTCTAAACTCTTATTGACCGCAGTTGTGCAGAAATGACTAATCACAGGATGTTTAAGATAAAAAAAAGAATGAAGATAAAATGGCAAAGTGTTTTTTCTTCTCTCAAGAGGTAATTGATTCCATTAAACAGTTGATTCCACGAAGCGGTCTCTCTGGGTACTTTCGAAGGGAGAAGTGAGTAGAAGGAACAACTCAACACTCAGCTGGGGGAGGGGGGTTACTGTGGGTTTTCAGGCCTTTTGACAGAGAGCCCCTCCACCCCCCTTCCTATTTGATTTGATTTGATGAGTAATGGTTCCTTCCAAATGTGGGCAAGCACATGGTAATAATTCACCTCATCTCACCTTTGAAGGTACAAACAGAGTGTGGCCATCGTGGACATTTTTTATATTGTCCTCAGTAGTGGTTTCACAAGACAACCCTTGTTTGGCGAAAACCCCCAAAGGAAACTTTAGGTGAAAAAATAGGTCAGGGCTTCCTCAATTAGCGTTTCCGTGGGGTCCGCCGTGGAGTCCCAGGGGGTCCCCAGCAAAATGTCAAAAATTACTCATGCCTATGAATATTTTTGGTACACTGTACAGTAGAACCTCGGAGAACCGAACACGTTGGAATTGTAGGTCTTTTGTAGCTACGCAATGTTCGGAACTTTGAAAGTGACCTCAAATACACAAATTTTACCTTTTGGAGCGCAGGCTAGGTTCTCTCCATTCGGCAGTAGACCTGACATTCTGTTTGCGCTGTTAGCCATGTGTGTTTGATTCTCATAGTTCAATAGCCTACTCATTTATGTTTCTCTGTCAGAGAGATTTGTTTACGTAAATTGGAAATAAGTGTACTCAGTCTACGGTTGTGTCTCTGCCTTGAATTATTCTCACTGTTGTTGGAAACACAGATGTGAACTCGATTTTGTTCTGGCTCATCTTTATTTAAAGCACCGGTGATTTCCCCACATTCTTTAGGTGTTGAAACATGCCCCCCTTTATCAATGGAAATTGCATTTCATTTCAATTTAATACTCACGTTTCTGCAACGGTGACAATAAAGGCGGTGATGTTGATAAGGCATAACTGCGTATGCTACTTCCGGGTTCATACTGTGTCAGGTTGACCGATCAAGGCAGGCCATAACTATGAGGTTTGTACCTCTGAGGTTCTACTTTGTATCCACTTTTCACAGAAGATCTAATCTTCTCTGATGTACACATCCTTGGTAATATATGGTCATTGTAATTTAGTACTACAACACCATCCTCACCTGTTCTTGAAAGAGTGGAGGGTGGGGTCTGGGTTATGACAGTGTAGGGCAGGGGTGGCCAACCCTTGTGCCGAGGGCCACAGGGTCTGCTGATTTTTGTTGTTGCTCAGCACTTAATTGATCAAATTAGCCAGTTGAGTAGACAGTTAACACCTCGGCTCAGGGCGTAACCGCATATTAAATATTGGGGGCGGGGGGATGCAATGAAAGGGAATGTTTTATATCTACAAATTATTGGGGGGGACAGATATGACTGTTTTGCCCACCCTACTCGTTATGCCTATGCCTGGGGTGTGTTCAGCAGGTGAAAACTGTTTTATAAACTGAAATGGTGCTGTGTTGAATGTTCGGTTGCAGAGCGCTGTTACTGTGATTGCTGATAGGATGACCGTGTATGGTGTGACACCGATTATTCAACAACGTCACTCGCTGCTTCTGGATACAGCTCTGACACACCCACCAAACATGGAACAAGCATGCCTGTGAAGTCGTTGCGGAACAATGTTGAGAGCAAACAAGGCGTTCAATAGGAACCGTAGCAAAACCCTTTGCTTGCTGAGCTCGCACCAGGGGTGTGTTCAGCAAGCGAAACGTTTTGCTGCGTATTTAAGAATAAGTGTCACACCGTACACAGTCGCCCTATCAGCAATCACAGTAACAGCCCTCTGCATTCAATACAGCACCGTTTAAGTTTATAAAACAGTTTGTAGTGTTTTGTTTGCTTGCTGCTGAACACTCCCCATGTTTGTTTTGGTGTAAATTAGTTGCTGATTTTACAGTGCAGAAAGCAGTGTACCTTGCGGCCCTCCACAACAAAGGCACCGTTAATCAGGTCTGTCCGAAAGCGAGACAGTAAGAAACGGCGAGTGACCCATAATTGATGGTCCGGTCTGTTCTCCGCAGCAGAGGGGGCAGTCCTGCCTCTGGTGCGGGGCACCCCACAGGGCCTCCGGGAGCTGGTGCTGCGTTTCCCCCCCGACCAGGAGGAGGGCAGCCACCAGCGCTACCTCAGAGCCTACCTGAAGCTCAGAGCGATACAGCTGGGCCAGCTCACCATCTACGCCGCCAGGTGAGACGCCGAGCACGCTGCACCTCTCTGTCCCGGCCAGCAGGGGGACCCCCAAGCGCAGGTCGACTACCACGGGTCTACTGTAATGCTCTCAAAGCACTCTGCACTGCATGAACTGTATGTTTTTACTCCTGTCATTAAAAATGTATCATTGTGCAAAGGCAATAAAAATAGAAATCCTGAATATATATAGGTATATATATATATAGGAGTTCATTCTGAATATATAAATGTAACTTTATGCTCAGGCATATCAAAAGACAGCTGCTTTGGTCTCTTTACAATTTATTTTAATGGAATGATTGGCCATGTAAATCTGCCATGTTGATATATGTATCAACTTGTTCTGCTAACAGGCTGCCTTGCTTGTGCAACACCACTTACAATTACCCTAGTTATTATACACCGGCACAATGAACCAGCAGATGGGAAAGACCCAAAAAGGACCCCTTTATGCAGTCCAAACTATTGCCATTCAAAATTAAAATGTTAAATAATGTATTTTTGATTGTACTCTAATGTACTCAAATTGTTCCATTACAATAAATTGCAAAGAGACCAAAGCAGCTGTCGTTTTGATTACACACATTTATATATTCAGGATGAACTTTTATATATTCAGATTTAAATTTATATATTCAGGATTAACTTTTTTATATTCAGGATTAATATATACAGTATATATATATATATATATTAATATATACAGTATATATATATATACACAAACAGGTTTCTCAACACAAGCCAGTAAGCAATCCAAACCAATTTCCAAACTTCTCTCTCTCACTCTCTTACTCACTCTCTCACTCTCTCACCACTCTCTCCACTACTCTCCACTACTCTTAAAACAGCTAGGGAATGCCTTGCTGAGAGTATATACAGTGTATGTATATATATGTGTGTGTGTATGTGTGTATGTGTGTGTATTAACTTACTGATAAGAAGAAAAGAGCGGTTACAGGTTTGTATTTCACCACACTGAAGCTGGTTTACCAGTGTGCAGCCCTCCATCAGAAATCACTTATTTGTTTATGAGATATGATGGTTGTATCAGACAGTCAGACGCTCAGACTGCGCATGCATTGCGATGTCTAGGTCTCTTCTTTTCTGCATTTCCAGATTGAAAGGTCACAACTTGCCCGAGCCTCTCAGCTTGGTGCAGGACTATTTCAGGCTGGCAAATCACGCGTGCGGACAGCGCGACCAGGAAGTGAGCGAACCGAGGGAGAGCCGCAGAGAAGAATGGAATGGACCTCCTCTTCCTCCTCCTGCTCTCCCCACCTACCCCCCCTCTTCTTCCTCCTCCTCCTCCTCCTCTCCCTTCACCGCCTTCTCCATAACCGGTCACAAATGCGCGACAGATCGCTGCCTGTACTTCGCCTCCAAGTTCACCTGGCCCCTGTGCCACGGTTGCCATGGCACCCAGCAGCACCGGCCGGAGGGGAGGGGCTTCAGCAGCTCAGGGGATTCATTCTGCAGGGACACGCCCCCCAGGGTCCAGCCGGACCCCGGCCCCAGCTCCGCCCCCTCCGCCCCATCCCGCCCCTCATTCCAAGGCGACCTCGTCTCCAAGCAGTGGCCAGGCGACCCCGAGGGGCGTCCCACGCGGGGCTCGGCAGTGACGGCAGGTGGAGCGGAGGAGAGCGACTTCCTGTGTGGGCGGTGCCTCACGTGCAAGAGGGAGATGCGCACCTTCAACGGGCTCTGCTTCCAGTGCCTCCAGAGCCGGACGGGCCCCCCGCCATCCCCAGGCCCCACCTCACCAGTCGAGATGACCCGGGCCCTGGGAGGAGAGGAGAAACCATGTGAGGGGGAGAGGTGCCTCACCCCTGGCTGCGTGTATTTCGGAACCCCCAAACAGGCGGGATACTGCACCTTCTGCTACTGCAACCAGAGTGAGTGTCTGAAGACCTTGCAGGCTTACCAAATTGTCTTTTTTTTGGTCACTTTTTAATGACAAAATAAAGCCGTCAGCAGAGGGATAGTGAGTCTATAAGATGTCCATCAATTTTATGGGCAAAGAGGAAACTAAAAGTGGCAACAAGGGTGAGGGAGGGAGGAGTGCAGAGGACATAGAGAACATATTTTACAAACTTTTAAGAGAACTTTAAGATAAGATCAGTAAACCGGGCAAAGAGGAAACTAAAAGTGGCAACCAGGGTGTGGGAGGGAGGAGTGCAAAGGACATAGAGAACATATTTTACAAACTTTTAAGAACTTTAAGATAAGATAAGTAAACTGAAGGAAAGCTAGGAAACTTAAATCAAATGGAAGTGAAGCTGCATGCTATAAAGGATGTCTGCAGGTTTTCCCAGATAAGGTCAAGTTTATTAACCACAAACCCATGTCGAAAAACAAAAGTGGCCAAATTGACTGAGTAAGGAGAGACAGGGTTAAATCTTTTAGCTGACAGACAGAGAGGAGAGACTCTCTCATAAGTAAACCTGGTCTAATTATAGTCTCGCCACCAGCAACATTACATCAGGCTATGACAGAACAGTGCGATTATACATACGGAAACTATTTGAAAAGACGTGGTAATAACAAAATAAGGTCATTTTCTGAGAAAACAAAAACAGGGTAATCTGTAGGTGTGGTCGCTGGATCCTGACCTTTCCTAATTGTGTTGTATCCCTCTCCCACAGATCAAACTCCGCCCCCAGCCCCCACCCCCACCAACACCCCCGTCAACCTCCTCCTCTTCCGCCACCTCCTCCTCCCTGCCCCCGCAGCTGTCCTCCACCCTCAGAAACCTCCCACGATGCTCTGGGCACGGGTGCGAAATGTTGGGGAACCCCACATTCAGAGGGCTGTGTGAGCGTTGTTTCCTGGTCCACTACCGGGGGACAATAGAGCCCCAGGCCCCAGGAGCTCTGGCCGGCAGACAGGTATGAAAATCCGCCCATCTGTCCATCAAAAACTCTTATAACCTGTCCCCCCCCCCCCCACACACACACAGTAAGGCAAAGTGTTAGCATAATGGTTAAGGAACTGGGCTTGTCACGCAAAGATTGCAGGTTCGATCCCAGGTGGGGCACTGCCGTTGTACACTTGAGCAAGGTACTTAACCTGGATTGCTTCAGTAAAAAACATCCAGCTGTATAAATGGATTGTATATAAAGAAATATGAAAATATGAAACCCTAAGCATGCTGGGATGTTATATGTTTATTTAACTCAGGAACAACACCTGTACTTTGTGTCCCTCATTTACCCAAGTGTTTCCACCTTTGTGGCCACTGCCTGTAGGTCATGGCTGTGGATCTTGCTGAGCTTTTACACACTTTACACTCTGTAAAGCGTCTTTGTGACAGTTCTCTGTAAAAAGCGCTGTACAAATAAAATTGAATTGAATTGAATTATCTTGCATCAAAAAAAAATATCCACTGATGTGCACCTTTTTAAACTCCATTGAAAATAATCAAGAAATGCATAAGGGGAGCTCGTCGCTCTGGGGGAAATCAGTTAAGTGTGTAATAGCCTGCAGCCATAACTGGCCACTTTTATTATGTTGTTGCAGAATACTTAATTAAATTTTTGGCCTATTCAATGAATGTGATTTGGGCGTAGAGACGCTTTCAATTTGGAATGTTTTTTCAGGGCGGTGACCAGCTGAGTGGCAGGTATCATAGGCCCCAAGCCAAACCAGATCCACCCGGTGAGAGGGCAGAGAAGAAGGACCCCATGGAGATGACAGAAAGCCCCACTCACTCACTAGGAAACGCCCAGGCTTCGGCCAAGACGGACAGGCCAAGACCCTGTCAGGGAAGAGGGTGCACCAACTTTGGCAACTCCAGGTGCAACGGGCTCTGCAACAGCTGTTATAAGAATCACGTGGACTGAGTCCAGACTGGCAACCTGCCGAGCACTGCAGCACTTTAATGCTTTCATCAGATTTTCATTTGTACACTTTCACTAGAAAACGGTTGCCTCAGGTCTCACTTCTAAATCTTGGGGCAGTGGTTCTTCACATAAATATAAATTATTTTTTTATGTGTAACCCCCCCCCACACACACAAACAAATTCAGCAGCCTGTTGATATGACTATTCAAAATAAAACAAAATAAAAATGTTTGCAGATTAAATCAAATTCCAATTAAATTCCATTAGGAAAACATTCAAAGTGTTTCAGAGACTTGGGACTTGGGACACCAGAGATAACAGGGTGGCCATATATTAATAAAGCAATCATGCTTCCTGTATTCGTTTACATTATTAGCTCTATCTAATATGTATACAGCACACATATTACATTAATACTACAAGATACATGTATACTGTATGTTACTGTATATGATAATTTTATTTTAACTTGGGAATGCCAAGGGGAACGCTGTTTGCTTTTTTCCAAGGCAAGTGTACACAGCTGGTTATGTACAGTTATGATATTAATGCTTGATAATGCATTAAAGGTTTTTTTTTTTTTTTTTAAGTTTCACCTTTGTTGTGCTTCTTGTGCGATCCTGGTGCTACCTGCCAGATTCACGTGTGATATGCTGGACCTTTCTCCTTTTTTCTCTGTCTAGTCCTTGGCAGGGTGTGAGCGATGCTCTACTCCGCACCTCTGCTGTGCTAAAATGTGTTGCATTACAGTGATGTCACTGTGGAGCACATGGCTAACAGTCATTTTCTCCCACTGGTGAGAGGCCTCACCCCGAGATACAGCGTGCATGTATGTGGCCATGGCAACAGTTTACATCCCCGTCTGTCACGGTGGGGTATGATTATAGAGCTTTTAGGGAGTTTTGGGATGGATTGTGTCGATACTTTAAGCGTGGCTACATTTGCTGTAGTTAATCTAAAGCCTTGACAGAAAAAAATTATATAATATGAAGATATATTTCAAAACCAAATACTTATTTTTATATCACCTGTCTGCTTGGCATACATTTAATATTTCATGTAAATGTGTTTTGTTACAAATGTCCAGTCTTGTAAGGTAACGCAAACGCAGTATCTGTAATTGCAGTGTTGTGTTTCATGGAAGTTATTCTATCCAGATGACAGCTGTAAAGTGCTGAATGTATTCAAGAGCAACTGTGCCCCCTTGTGGTACAATTGAGCAATTGACTACAATCCCCAATTGCGGAAGGCAGACTGTGCTAGCAAGTTCACTTTGAAATATATGTTAGAAAACAAAATATCAAAGCTAATGGAGGTCATTTAGGTATCGTTTGTCAGCTAGAATCAGTTGAAGACTTTTGTGTGTGTTTTCAATATTCACGTCAAGATTTTCTTGCTTTGGGCAAAGCAAGTGCTGAAAGAGTAAAACGCTGTTTTTCAAGATACATCTTTACGTCGAGCAACCCGATAAAATATTAATTTCAGTCATCATCGGAGAATCCCACGCCGTTCGGTAAATAATTCAGCGGAAACAGCTGATGAAGCAGATTTCTGTTTGAAAAACAGCTGTGAGAGAGCGGAGGCAGGCGGATGAGAGATTGCCAGGCTGGGCTTTGAAGTAGCAGCTAATCACCACCTTCATGTCCCTCAACTATCCGTATGTTGCTTTTCGTGAGGGCTTTTCTTGGGTGTTTTTTTGTTTGTTTGTTTTGGGTGTTTTTTTAAGGGGAGGTTCCAGAGAGAAACAAAATTAAGACTTAATTAATCCCTTTGGAATTCCCCTTTCTTTTTCTGCCTCTCTCTCTCTCACACACACATACACACACACACATGCACAGGCACAAACACAAGCACACACGTGTGCACACAAACACACACACATCCACACAAACACACACAAACACACACATATGCACACCCCACACAGACACGCGCATGCACACACACACACACACACGCTCACAAACACACACACACACAAATATATAACCCTGCATGCACATACACATGCATGCATACAGTGGGTTTCTGAGCTCTGACTGGCTTGTGTGTGTGTGTGTGTGTGGTGGGGATGGGAGGTTGGGTGTTACTTCGCATGACTCTGTGTCCCTCACTGATCCATTAACCACCACTACCTTCCCATCCCCAAATACATACACACACTCACACACACACACACACACAAACATCTCCTTTTCCCTTGCCCCCCCCGTCTGTACTGTTAGGCAGGGGTAGGGTGTGCATTTTCAATGACAGTGGTCCAGTGATGGAAAGAGAGGCTGCAGAGCGCGATCACTTAAACATTTATGTGTGGAAACGCTGCGGGCCAGAAAAGCAGAAAACCCCTGTCCCCTGGGACCCAAACCCCCTCCCCCGGACACACAGGCTTGCCCGGGCAAATGTAATAACCAGGTTCTCAGTGCAATTACAGATACACTGTGCAGGTCCAGACAGCCACTGCAAGGCCATTTTACTCGCATTTTTGCATCATGGCATAGCGATGGTTTTGTTAAACTATGGGGTAGCTGCATACCTGAGTCCCAGTCGCGGTTGTGTTGGGGACAGTAATTACAGCTATTAGCTATTACCACACCCACTGTGCACCAGGAAAACATATTGTATCTGAGCTACATGCATGCACATAACGCTGCCAAAATGCCTCATGCCATATGCTTATTTCATCAATAGGAACCAATATGAAGAAAGTTGGGTCTTGAAAGCATATTAAAAAAAATGTATTCTTGAAATCATGTTAATATATTTATGGGTGGATTTGTATTATTTTGAAATGAAAGTACATCTATTTTACATGGAGAGGAGGTACATTCTATGTACATGCGTACGGTATTAAATCTTCAGAGGAAATGAAATATTTAATAACAGAGAAAGTGGAACAAAACTGAGTGAATGTGGAAAGGCAGGATAAGGTTGAAGTTGCATGCAGTCTCAAGTGCTATGTCTTCTAACAGGGGAAAGTATGTTATTAATGTTATAGTATCATATGATGATGATGATGATGATGATGATGATGATGATGATGATGATGATGATGATGATGATGATGATGATGATGATGATGATGATGATGATTATTATTAGCCAGCAACCATTCCACCATGTATCCTGCTCCTGCTGAATTGCTAAAGCTATGCAGGTGTGAGCTCGGTTAGCACTTGGATGGGAGGAAAATTAAGTTTTGGTGCTGGAAATGGCGTTGGTGGGCCAGTAGGGGGCGGCCTTCCCTTTGGACCAAATGAAATAAAACCCCCAATGCCCCAGTGCAGCGATGAGACCGTCTTTCGGATGAGACACTAAACCGAGGTCCCGACTCGCTGTGGCCATTAAAGACTTATCACTGACAAAGAGAAGTCATCACAAAGAGTAGGGGGTTTCCTATCATCCTCATCAAATGACCAACGTCGCTCTTTAAATCTGCCACCTAACCATCCCCCCCACTTTAATCGGCTCAATAATTCCCTCCCTCTCAACCTCATGCTAATGTGTTCTGATGCTGGAGTTCTGGTGCAAAATGGCACCCAGGTGGGTGCTACATATTGGCAGTGGTTAAGGCGAGTGCCCCCCCTTTGGGTTCTTGAAAGGCGTTATATAAATTCAATGTATTATTACTATGCCAGTACTAGGTGGCAGTTGAGGTTAGCTTCCCCCTTTCACTGTAAAGTGCTCATAAAAGCACTCATGTAAATGAAATACATTATTATTATTGCAATGCAATACAATAAACGATTACTTCATTCATTGCCCAAAGGGCAATTTCATATTTCATATCCATTCAATGACTCTCGCTATTGTTTCATATGAAGCATATCATTATGGAAGCCATGGATAAGAATGCGGGTGCTCCCCTCGTTGTCTGTTGATTTTGTGCATTGTTTTGTCACCCAGTGGTTGCGAGCTAAGTAACCATGGCAACGCCTTATATGAATGTTTCATAAATTTGTAAATGAATATTTGTATTAGTGCCTGATCTAAGGCAGACGCCACACACCCCTTACAAATATCTTCAGGACACGCACTGCTCCGTAAATTGAGTAATTGATGTAGTAACAGCCACCGCAAAACAAAGATTTGATGTCACTCATTAACAAAGTCTAATAATGTTAATAATTAATGGCTAATTAATGGAACCTTAAATTAAACTGTTACCGAAACAATGTATTAGAAATAAGTCCCTTTTTTTCCTAATCGGGGGAGGACATTCTGTGTCACAGTGATGACCTCATGGTTAAAGGGCAATCTGGGGGATATTCAATTGCTTCCAGTGATGGAATGACTGGACCCCCTCCACCACATCTGCTCAACTGCCCTGGATTATTCAGCATACTGCAGTCTGGCTGGGCGTTGACTGTACACCTGACTGCTCCTGTACATGCTGAGTGTTTCCAATCAATCTCTGATCCCGCACACACATACACACACACGCACGAACACCTGCATTATAAAATACAGAATTTTGTTCTGAATATTGGTGTTTCTGTTTATAATTGTCAATAATCTGTGGAAATATTACTAGTGTCTAAATGGATAAAGTATTCCAAATAATTATTTGACCGATGGATGTTTTATGCACACACAAAGCTTTTTAATAATATAATTCATTTTTCTCCAGTGTCTGTGACTGAAGGCTCATTGGTATAATCCTGAATTTCACAATCCAGTCACACATTTTGAATCTGTGTCTCTGAAAGTCACCACTCCTTTACCAACATTAGGGGTAACTGCAACTCTCCAGCTGTGGCAGGTAGCTGCATATGGTGTCGCCATATCTATACAACACCTCTGCTGTCCTAGGAAGATGTTTCTCCAGGAAATATATTTTTAGATATTGCCAAAGCATACAGCAATACATGTAAATATGAATACAGATTAAAAATCAGTAAACACTAACTATGATAACTGTGATTAAAAAATAAGTGATAATAACACAATATATGTGCACATATAATCAGGGCATAGCCAGAACTTTTACAATGGGGTGGCCAGGTTAGACCCAGTGATTTTATTGAGGTGGCACACTGAGGTAGGGAAAAATATAAAAATAATATTCAAATAAGCTTGGCAACAAGGCCAGCGACTCACTTCTGTAAACTAGCTAACGTTAGTTCTTCACGACATTGCATGCGCACGTGACGATGCTCTTCGATGGACATTGATGAAATGGCACAGAGCAGGTTGTAGTGGGCTTTCCGCTACTCAAACTAGCCTATCACGGCAAGATACACAAAGTCGTTGAGTTTCGCGTCATTAGACATTGTTAATCGCACTCATAGATCTATTTGTGGTTTTGTGTGGTTCAGTAGGTAGAGGAGGGCGATGACAATGCTTCGGTTGTGGGTTTGATTCCCACTGGGGCCACTTAAACTGAAAAATCTATGCATTCATTACTGTGGATACTTTGGATAAAAGTGTCTGCTAAATGGCATATATTATCTTCATTCTATTCTATTATATTATTATATTATATTATCCTATATATTATATTATGTACGTAGATGCCGAATTGGCTGCTGTTGTATGTTGCAGCGATACGTCTGTGCGGCCGCCATATTGAGGCGGGCAAGATCAGCATCTAAACAAATGTAAGTGTATTGAGAGATGCAGACTTCCCCTGATAAAATCTACTGTAACTCACTTAATTCTCAACCAATTTTCATAACATATCGCTTGTTATAAACGTGGGACATTTCTATATAACATGCAGGTTACTTAATTTCCAAATTTCACAATTGTTGAGTTTCCTCAACGATTTTCCGCAGAACCTGGCTGTGAACACGGTACGAAGAGGAATTGGTTGTAAAATGCCACAAAGTTGTGCAGCATTTGGCTGTACAAATAGGAGGAAATAGAAGCAAGGCTCGTGAGATAACTTTTCACAAGTAAGTGGTTATTTCACTATTTCACTGACACTTAAAGCTGACGTTGACTGACCGACAGATATTGCCATGATGATAACAAAACATATAACGTTGGCTAGTTGTCAAACCACTGCATGACCAAGTGACTGAAAGTGATATTTACTTGATAGTCACCTAATTCATCTAACTCTTTAGCATTTTATTTAATTATAGATATGTTGTCAGATTAGTGAAATCAGATTAGTGATTAGTCTCCTCGGGTTCGTAGACACTACAGCACAGTTTAATTTAAAGCTTCTTCTTGGCTACACTGTGACTCCAAGAGTGTTACATACAATTTACAAGACTGCATTAAAATGGCTAGTGAACCACTGTTACAGCTATCAAGCAGTTAGCTACAGTCCGATCACTGTCGTTGTTAAAGTTCATGCTACAAAAATCGAGTCGTGCTACTTATCCACTGCTGCCCTTATCTGCCCTGTTTGAATGCACTTGCTTTTTGTAAGTCGCTCTGGATAAGTGCATCTGCTAAATAAATGTAATGTAATCAACATCAGCCCCATTTTCACCCTCAACCCCCCACCCCCTTTCAAATAACATTCTTTCATATTTTAATTATTTCAGACCAGAGAGAGGGAATGACCAAAAATATATTATACATTAAAAAAAACTGAATAGCACAATTATCATGGTGACTCTTTACAGAAGAACTCTACCGATCAGTCAAATTTTGACACGTTTACCTTTGTGCGATTACTAAACTCAATTTCCTGCTTCAAGCCTCAGGTGAATATATCTCATATACTGTTAGCAACCATTCCTCTCTCTTTCTCTTTATTTTTCTCTCCAAAAATTAACCCCCCACCCTCCACCCTCCTCCATCCCCACACCTGCATTTTTCAATTTCCCAATCACCGGCGAGAATAAGAATAGTATTACAAAGATTACATTACGGATTCTGTACCAAACTTGTGGCACTAAGCTTCCCGGCTGTAACCGGGTTGTGACCAGGCGTAACCGGGCTGGAACTGAGGGTAACCAAGCTATAACCGGGGGTAACCAGGGGTGCTCTAAAGACAATATGTGCTGTTTTCCAATTCTCAAAAAAGTAATTTGATTCTTCCTACGGCTTTATCCTGACCGTGAAAGGAAGAGAATGAGAGGCTGGAGGACGTTCATGGCTGCATCAGGGTTATTCATTGTTCGATGTGCATTTGGTGGGGGACGGTGCGAAAAGGCACAGCAATGTGCAATATCGATTCCACCCATTTTGTGCAACCCATCAATGGAGCTAAGTGCTTTAGAGCCACAATGGCGTCCGGAACTTAAAAGCCCCTGTGTCTCAGAGCCCTGGATTGGATCGCCGATTGTCCTTCATGTTGACTCACAGCTGAACACTCAAGTATGAGTAAGTGTCGGCGCTGGCAATCATAAAGACTAAGTCGCCAAACTATTTTCGTGAAGAAAAAAAATCCACACTTGCATATATTTTAATTCAAAGTTAATTTAAGGAGTACTGTCACACTGTGATGTTTGCACACATGCCTTAACATTCTAGTTGACTCTAATTGATCACATCATAAACGGCTGCTTATGGCATCGTCAAGGGTACTGTAAAATTTTGGAATAGAACACTGGGAATTAGAACTAGAACTCTCTAAAACCTTACTCACCAAAGGGGTTAAGGTTAATTGAATGTGTGGAAACAAGGTCACGCACGCACCCACACACACACACTTTGTTGTTAAAAGAGGTCACAGCAGATCCAGGAAGATTTATGGGAGACATAATGTATAGTATAGTGGCTAAGCGCTCCTCCTGTCATCACTGAAAGTAACTTAAAGTTCAGTAACTGATTCCATGCTCTGTGGTGGAGAGTAACTAATGCTGTGGCACCTGTCCCAGCCTGCCACCTCACCTCACCTCACCAAACCCCAGCTTCCAGCTGCCCTGAAATAAATTGAGTCCCTTATTGTTTCACATATGGTCTCATTGACCACCGTGGGTCATTACAAACCCTGAGCCGGCCAGAGGAGGATAGGCTCCTAAGCTTCTTTCCTATTTGTTCCACCTACAGTTTTTCCTTGCCACTGTTGCCTTTGGCTTGCCTTTGTGGGGGTTCAGGCCGGGGTCTGCTGCAAAGTGTATTGTGGCAAATGTTTTGTAAAATGTGCTGTACAAATAAAGGCTGATTGGATTTGATTTGTTCTGGATTTTCACCGCCCATGTTTGAGTGCTCTGGGGCCGTTCTTAATGGTCCATAAGCCGGGCCCGACAGCGGCCCGACAGCAGATTTTCCAGGGCTCCACAACAGGAGAGGAGAAGGTTCAGATCCTGATTATGAACGGCCCCATCACTTCTTGTCAGGAGGGCCGGATAACAAGCGCCACGGCAACCGGCCGGCAGGGCTCTGTGGACTCCGCACGCTGTGAGGGTGTCACTTTGGATTAACTTTCTGTGTCAGGAGCCAACCGAGTGTTTATATGGGGCAACAGACATCCAGCACAGACTCACCGTCCTTCGGGGGCTCCTGAAGCGAGGGAGAGAGGGAGAGGGAGAGAGACTGAGGCAATGAATGCAAGAGAACAGATGGAGAGTAAGGGTGTGAGAGGACGGTTTGGACAGGAGGAGAAACGATGGCTCTGTTGGCCTCGCAGCCTCATGCACCTCCCTTTTATGCTCACACAACCACATAGACCACGTATCACACACACACACACACACACACGCACAAGCACACACACATAGACCATGTACTATACACACACACACAAACGCACGCACACACACACGCACACACCACACACCACAGCAGTAGATTCACGGTGAACAGTGACTTTTAATGTCACAACAGCAAACACAGCAGGTGCTGGGATGTGATGACTGTCTCGTCAAACAGGGAGGCTCTCCTTTCTGCTCAATTCACACAGACGGCAGCAGAAATTAATGCAAGACCCCCCTCCTACCCCATGCCTCCCTGTCTTTCAGCTTTCCCTCTTAGTCCAACTTTGGCTCTACAAGGGTAAACTACACTGGACAGGGGATGTAGCCGAGATCAGAGAACACAATGGTATGTGGCAGTGTAGTATATTGGTAAAGGAATTTCGCTTGTGACTAGGAGATTGCAGGTTCGACTCCCAAGTGGGGCACTGCTGTTGTACTCTTGAGCAAAGTACTTAACCTGAATTTCATCAGTAAAATATCCAGCTGTATAAATGGATTGTATGCAAAAAACGGTGTAGGTTTCTCTGGACAGTTGCTCTGTGTAAGTTGCTCTGGCCTAAAATGTAATTAAAATATAACCTACACCATGCGTGCATCTCTTTCACAAAGAGTAAACAGCCTTACACTAAACAGGAGTTGTAGTCAAGCACAGAACACACCACCCATACATTTCACACATTAAGGGTGAACTACAGCAGATTAGACAGGTGTAGCCAAGCATTCCCACCCACCAATCTCACACACCAAGGGCAAATTAGGGCCTATTATTCAGTGTTTTAGCTGAACATGGAACCCACCACCTGTCCAAATCACACCCCAGGTGTTTAGTAACAGCAAAGTAGACGAGGTAGTGTCTTATCCCACTGGCATTCTCACACTGCCTGCCTTGAACTCCTCCGTACCACATCTGGCTGAAAAAAACAAGAAATCCAAAAAGAAATCTCACATTTTAACAAGTCTTAACCCTTAGCTGTGTATTGCAAACAAGGTCCGGCTTTGACATCGGCACAAATAAAGCGAAGCAAACCTGCTCCTTTGTGCCCCATTTACTGACCCTCAGCTGAACGGAACCTGAGCCAATGTGAAGCCCTGTCTCACATCCGCTCAGCAGCAAAGCTTTAGGCCACAGCTTAATCACACTAAAGCACTTCATAAAATATGAAATGTAAAAAACCTTCCCACTTTACTGTAAAATAATGTTGAATGAAAAAGAAAATCGATATCTCCACATGCATATACTAAGACTTTGAATCTACAGCCGATCTCTGAGTAAAGACACACTGTATGATCAGATACCGGTGTGTCTATATATACACTGCCCGTCCCCAAAAAAAGTCACACTCTAATATTTAGTTGGACCGCCTTTAGCTTTGATTACGGCACGCATTCGCCGTGGCATCGTTTCGATAAGCTTCTGCAATGTCACATTTATTTCTGTCCAGAGTTGCATCAATTTTTCGCCAAGATCTTGTATTGATGATGGGAGAGTCGGACCGCTGCGCAAAGTCTTCTCCAGCACATCCCAAAGATTCTCAATGGGGTTAAGGTCTGGACTCTGTGGTGGCCAATCCATGTGTGAAAATGATGTCTCATGCTCCCTGAACCACTCTTTCACAATTTGAGCCCGCTGAATCGTGGCATTGTCATCTTGGAATATGCCTATGCCATCAGGGAAGAAAAAATCCATTGATGGAAAAACCTGGTCATTCAGTATATTCAGGTAGTCAGCTGACCTCATTCTTTGGGCACATAACGTTGCTGAACCTAGACCTGACCAACTGCAGCAACCCCAGATCATAACACTGCCCCCACAGGCTTGTACAGTAGGCACTAGGCATGATGGGTGCATCACTTCATCCGCCTCTCTTCTTACCCTGATGCTCCCATCATGGAACAGGGTCAATCTGGACTCATCACCTTCTTCCATTGCTGGAAGTGGTTTTCAGGCTACACAGCTGTTTAGGAGTTCCCCTTCACATTTCCCTGTGCGTGTGGAAATGTAAATCTGGACTCATTTCAGACCAAGATTTTTTGATTTCTTCAAAAATGATGGTTCTATTTCTTTGCAATTTTAGTAGTTTGAGTTGTTTTCTTTGCATGCAGCCAATAATTTGACCCTTCTGAAACAGATTAACATCTTTTCCACGACCACAGGATATGTCTTCCGACATTGTTGTTTAAGAAATGAGAAGCTACTCACTGCATCAGTTAGGGTTAAATAACTTGTTGCCAGCTAAAACATATTAATCACTGCAGTAATTATCCAATGGAAGGCTCTTACCTATTTGCTTAGTTAAATCCAGGTGGTGACTTTTTTTGGGGCCAGGCAGTGTATATATATTGTAACGCCACTGGGGGTGGGGTGACAATCAAGGACCTTTTCAGAGGGCATAGGCAAGTGAAGAATCCGGAGGAGGCAGTAATCAAAATAAAACAATTATTTTATTAACTGAATTCTTGATAACACAAAAAGATATATAGCCCACAATCCTTCTCTCATTGTCTTCATCCTTAATCCAATGCCGTTAATCCAAAGCAGGTCCTCAAACAATCAATAGGGTTTTCATCCTGGTCAATTCCAAAAACAATCTAAACAGGGTCTTCAACTCCAGGCCTCGAGGTCCGCTGTGTCTGCAGGTATTTTCACTACACCACCTGATTTAGATTCGTTTACCTCCTTGGTCCAGGAGGCGAGCCTGGTCAATTAGCAAAAAAACAATACTGGAGTTGAAGACCCCTCTAACTCTAACTCGTTCTCACTCACTACACGTTACTTTGCAACTTAGGGAAAAAGGTGTGTCTTTTATTTCCTCCCACAATTGGATTCAGCTGTCAGCATTCCCAATTCTTTAACTGGCTTCAGCTGGTGGCAATGAGGTGTGGGAGAGCAGGCTGTAGTCCTGATAACTTTAGTGGCTCACAAGAGTTAAAGGGGCAAGTATATATGCCACAATATATATCATGTATATATATTTAAATATGGGTGTGGGGTTTCCACGGAACCAAGCTCGATAACCAAACAACACACAAGAAGCTCAATTGGAAGAAAACAGAGTTTATTGGGGAAAACTCACAAAAAGGGAGAGGGAAAAAAAGTAAATCAGGAAAACAATCCAAAAACTGTCATCCGTATTTGTAGTCGTTGTTCGTTTTCCAAGGTCTCGTCCACATTCACATTCTCATACAATCCATTTCGGCAATACTCAGGTTAGTCAGGCAGTCCAGGTCAAACACAATAATCCAATCACCATAGTTTATTTTTCTTCGCTCTCACCAAATCTCCACACCTTTTCCTCATGGTACTTTGCAACCAGGTATTGGTACCGCCTCCTATTTAATCCCAGCCGTCTTCAGCCGCAAAGGGTTAATCAGTGCGTCTCATTTCCTCCGGACTTCCATATAAGATTCGGGGGTGGAGCCAACCTGTCGACAGGTATCTCCCCTCGATTACCACTCCCCGCACCTCCCCCAATCATCTGCCACAATATATATATATATATATATATATATATATATATATATACGTACATGTCTATACATACATACAATTAGGTCCAGAATTATTGGCACCTATGATGAAAGTGAGCAAAAAAGACAGTAGGAAACAAATAATACTGCTAATAACATACTTTTACATGTATGTTACCACATTTTTATACCATAATGAAACAGTAAGAGATGGAAGGCCACAATACAGTTCCTTAAGACTTGAGTTAAATAAGTAGAATTGTATTTAACTTTGCTTGGTTTTATTTAAAATAATCTTTAGGGGCTATTTTTTCAGAGAAAAATAGTATTACTCAGTAATAAATATTATAATAATTGTATTAGAATAAAAGTATATTGTTTTCTCAATGTTTGAGCATAAAATATAGCTCATTATCTGTGTTGTTTATTTTATACAGCCTTTATTTGTTCATTTTTATCAAGAGTGTCAATAGTTTTGGACCTGACAGTACGTCAATATTTTGTAATATACAGTGTGAAATGCTAGTGTAACGTGCAGCATGTATAAAGTGAGAACAGGTGCAAAATATGCAAGGATGGCAACTAGAGATGCACCACCTAATTACATCACATACACCATCTACCATCCACATAAAAAATGAAGTACTACTTGCGGGAAGTATGCTTCTATTTTCCATCTTGAGAACTTTTGAGAGATATTGAGTCATAAACGCCACAAGTTATGAGCAATGTCTAAATTACCGGGAGCCAAATTGTAATGTGAAATATATCAACAGGATAATGTCGGAAGCTGCTTATTTATAAAACAAATTGCAGCTTCCTGCATAAACTCTAATGGGGAAGAAATATTGAATAGCTTTTACTTGAAGTGGGTCTTACAAAGCATTCATGAAATCTTTGTCAGCTTCAAATAACAGACATAACTCTTACCATAAACATAAACAAAAATGATGACCAGCTTGTAAATCATTGGTTATGGAGTATTTAAAAGGTATGCATTATATCCAATAAACAATATTATACGGTTAACCATATATATGGTTATACTGTATATGGTTAAAACTGGTTATACATTGACCTGTAAACACTACGAGTACATTTATGATTACATGTTATGATTACAAACCATCTTAATATAAAGTATGACCAATTTTTTTAAATTATTTTTATTATTATTATATTTTATTATTAAAAAAAAAACGTATGAGATAACATGGGGGTGGGGGTGGTATTTTCTCATTTAGGTGGATTCAAACATGCCTTACATTGACCTTGTTCTGCCTACAAAAAAACCAATAAAAACATGTATAAAAAAATAAAATAAAGTATGACCAAAGTATTACGTATGTATTAGAAGGATGTTCAGCATGTCTGTTGATCATATACTATTGTAAAAATATTGACAATGAAAATAGAAAATGACTTTCATTTAAAATGAAATATTCAGTTTCAAAGGTTTGTCAATTAATTCTGACAGTGTTCATCATGTCAGAGATAGATTTTTGTATTGTCTGTTCTGTAGTGAAAATATAATTTTATATAGAAGTTACTGCTCAAATAAAAGGCAACACTTGAGTAAATGAGGGATCCTTTAAATGGGTGCAGTACCGCGAGTGTCCATTGGGGAGTGCCTTGGCCTGTACCAGCAGATATGCCCAGCCCTCTTCCAATGCTGTCCAGCTGGGCCAGGGCTGTTTGAGTGTCCCTCCACATGTTACCAAGGTGTTGTCTTTATTTTGACAGTTACCTGTATATATAGACTGTTTCAAGCGAATATCCATGAGTGTTGGAAGTGACATCATCTTATCAAGTTTCCTGTTGTTGGCGGTAAGTTATTGCAAATCATTAGCCATGGTTACAGGCCCACTGATAACATTACACTACTCCGGCAAAAATGCACTTAGAACAATACGTCTTCTTGTCATTCCAAGACTGGTGTCCGGTTAGCATTTTTCGATGAAGCTCATGATTGTAGTAAACTAAAACATATTAAATATGTGGAGTATTACAACTTTACTTTGATTCTAGTCTGAATATTGGGTAAACACTTCAATCACAATAGTGCATTAATTACAGTATTAACAAAAATCTTACAGTTCTATGCATGTAACCATAGCCAATGCCTTATTCACTGTGTAAGATCTGTAGCCTAGCCTAACTATGTTTTTGTGCTTCATTGTGTAGGGAAGCCATCAAATAACCTTCTCAGTCCTGACTACATACTATCAAAGCTAATAATACATTATTATACATTATCAAGAAGAATACATTCAGTGATACGTTACTTGGCACTATGAGGTTCTATCGTCATTCTATTGTTGCCTAAGTTGCCTTTTTGTTTGTGCGCAACCACGTACAGGGCTCAGATGTCACAGCCAGAGCATTTAAACCCTTTTGAACACATTGCTCCACTGCAACAAGAATAGCATGGTTATAAACGTCACCTAACCTAAAAATTAGCACATAACATTTCAGACATAAGTTCAGTATGGACTGCATATTGTGTCATTACTAGTAGGCTACTACATGTATTCATTGACTAAACAAGCTACCTAGCTAGCTCACCCAGCCATGCATGTACAGTGTTCACTGATGACCTCCCCTTTCTTCTTAGCGACGAACCATGCAGAGTACGTTTTAGACAAAGGTTGACCTGCTCCAACTTCACCATAGACAATACAATAGTCATTTTCAGTATATGAGCTTATGTCCTTGACTTTTCCAATAAGAAAATAGTTGTAAGCATCCAAGCTGCGGTAAGCCTTCACTGCCTCTCTAGTGTAAACACACTCCGTATTGACAAGGTAATGATAAACATCTGGGTCACCTCAGGTAAAAGCTTCAAGTCAGCGGAGAAAATATGTTTTCTAAAGACTGTGTTCAACGGATCTGGTAATGACAATTAACCATTTATTGATAATTTTGCACATATCTTGCTTGTTCACTCTTTGGGAGACTCAAGAAGTATGAGGTAGTAATTTTTCATTTTGTTTATGGCACCACCGGAAATGTTCTAGGAACAGACATATACGCACAGTACGCACAGTAGCTTTGTTGTTGTTTGCCTCATTGAAACAGTCTATACAGTATATTGTTACAACCCTCCCTTAGACCCCAAGATGTGTGCAATACAGGTCATAATTGCAAAAAGGTTAAGGTCTAACAATGAATGTGTGTGTAGCCTGTATATGCAAATTATAGCAAAACAAGGGGCCTGGCAGCTTCCACATTCCAAACAGGCGATAAGGTGTACTCACCACAGCTGTAGGATGCAGTTGCTAGGCCCACGCCAGCCCAGTCGTCATGGATGCAGTTGCTAGGCCCATGCCAGCCCAGTCGTCATGGATGCAGTTGCTAGGCCCACGCCAGCCCAGTCGTCATGGATACAGTTGCTAGGCCCACGCCAGCCCAGCCCAGCCGCCACTCCAGGTCTAGCCCTGGTTTATTTATCTCCATTTCAGAGCAGTTTGTTTATTTAGGACAGATAAAAAACAAAACTCAACACAAAACAAATAGGCGCACAGTTTCTACGAGGCTTTTCTCAGAGTGAGTGTGTGTGTGTGTGTGTGTGTGTGTGTGTGTGTGTGTGTGTGTGTGTGTGTGTGTGTGTAGTTGTGTGTGTGTGTGAAGGATGAGCCTTCATCTATCTTTTAAAATGCACATTTAATCTCCTTTTAATCTCTGGTTGGATTGAGTTATTGTCAATTGTTTAATTGGGGATCCTGTCTGTGTCTTCAATTTACAAATCAACCCATAGCTGATCTAAATCAACCATTTCATTCAGCTGACTGCGATTGTGTTTAATTGTGTGTGGGTGTGACTGACCGAACGGTAATAGCTGAAAGGTATTACCATAGAAACGGTAATAAATTAGTTCACCTGAGGCAATTTAGGCAATTTAGGCAATTTAAGCTCAGGTATGTAGCTGTTGGGGAGTTCAGTGTGATTCTTGGCAATATGTGAGTCCTCCTGTTCATGGGTTGGTTTAAATAAATAGTTTATGTTTTTTGTAAGAAGGCTCTTTTTTATGGTTTTTATGGGTGGTGCATTGGCCAGCATCGTTACAGTTTGAGATGTGTTACACCCTAACCCATCACTATATATATATACTGTATATAATTGATAGGAATTCACATAGATATTTCAAGATTTTATAAATAAATAAAAATCCTAACCTTTGAAGGTCTTTTAAACACTGCCTGTGAATGTTTGCAGAATTGCTCCAGAGTGGGAGGTCTATGTGAACATCTTTAGAAATGGAGTTAAATAGAGAAACCAGACATGATACTGGACTCGGGCGCTAAATTGGAGATCTGCACTTGGAGTCACATTTATCCCTGTGAGGATACACACTTTACAAGTTCCTACCCTTGGTTAAAGTTTGTGAAGCAATGAGGCAATTTCACCCAAGACTAACCCCTTGAAGATTAGCCTCAATGGCCGTGATGCGTCAATGACATTGAAACCGTAGGGAGTCAGTCTGTACTCACGGCATGGGCATTTAGCTCCTTTATCCCGCAGCGAGTCCTTGCTTTATTTGTGTGAGAGCAGATGTACAGTAGATTATGTATTTAGGTGCTTCCTATGGCAGCATATTTCCATCTGCTGTGTTTAAATGAGCCTGAATTCAGATATACCACAGCATGGCATTGTGGATATTGTCACATTTACATTACCTCCAGGCAGTGTATTATAATTATAATAATACATTTATTATTTCCACAATGCTTTCCAGCAAAGAACAATACAAGGACATACTAAGAATAAATATATTCACACATAATGGTTATGGATACACACATAAGATAAGAACACCTACAGTAAAAAAAATAAAAATGATTTAGAATAAAATTATTATGGGAAATAAAAACAGAGATAACAGAGAATTCAAAGCAAGATTTTTTTTTTTTTTAAATGTGCTTTTTAAAAGTTAAGAGGGAAGCTAAGAGGAAACAGTCTGGGGTGCCTTGATGTTTTCCGGGGAAACCAGACAATTAGCTAGATGTTCAAAATTCAGTGGTAGTGGAGTCTGAAAAGGTGGGTTTTGAGTCTCTTGCAGAAGATCGCAAGTGATTCCACGGCCCTGACTAATTGCGGAAGGTCGTTCCACCAGCAAGGGGTCAGGACAGAGAAGAGACGAGACCGCGAGGAGCAGCTGCCAGGCGCCTGGAGGGATGGGACAGTCAGGTTGCCAGAGGAGGCGGAGCAGAGGGGTCTGCCTGGGGTGTAGGGAGTGATGAGTGACTGGAGGTATGGGGGAACAGTACCTCTAGCCGCTTGAAAAGCAAAGCACCAGTGATTTGAATCTGATGCGTGCTGCGATGGGGAGCCAGTGCAGAGAGGAGAGTAGAGGGGTGACGTGGGTGAATTTCGGCTGGTTGAACACCAGCCGAGCGGCAGCATTCTGGGCCAGTTGCAGTGGCTTGATGGCACAGGCCGGCAGGGAATTGCAGTAGTCCAGACGTGAGATCACCAGGGCCTGGACCAGGAGTTGTGTGGCCTCGTAGCTTCGGTTTTTTGGGAGACTGAAATAGGTTTTCTTGCAGTATCTGTCTGTACTTTGCCCCATCCATTATAACTTATATCCAAGTTTCCCAGTCCCTGAAGAGAAGCATCCCCATAACATGATACTGCCATCACCACTGTAGGGATGGTGTTACGTGGGGCATAGGCAGTGTTAGGTTCATGTCATACATACCGCTTTGCATTTTGGCCAAAGGCTCTATTTTCGTTTCATCTGACAATACAACCTTTTCCCACATCTTAGCTGGATCACTCACACACTCTCTAGCAAACTCCAGGCAGGCTTTGAGATGTTTTGTTTTAAGTAATGTTTTTTTTCTTGCTACTCTGCCATACAGGTCAATATTATGCAGTACTCTTAATATTGTTTATTGATGCACTATTACTCTCACAATGACCCTCACAAGTCTCCTCCTTGTTTGGTCACTGAGTTTGGAGGGACAGTCTTTTCTAGTGTGGGTCTGGGTGGTATGATGCAGCTTCCACTTTTTGATTATTGAGCCAACAGTGATCACTGGGATATCCAAACCCTTAGATATTTTTATGTATCCTTCTCCTGATATATTCCCTTTGATAACCATATCCCTGGCTTCCTGAGAAAGCTCTTTGGTCTTCATTTTTGTGTCTGTCCTTCAAATTCACTACCCGACCAAAGATCCTCACAAAGACAGATGTTTTTAATTATGAAATCATGACAATCTTTCTATGGCACACAGACAGAAGCCAATCAATGTATTGTGTGGCTCGTTAAGGTAATGTTTTGCACCTGCCTTAACTTACAGCTGCCAGAACACAGAGTTGGAATCCTTTTGCAATCAACATTTTTCCATTTTTATTTCATTTCCAGTACCTGTATTCTTTTTCCCCTTTTTTTTTTACAAATCTGTGGAGTAGGTTGTATTTATAACAGATATTAGTTCCTAAAGAGTTCCTAGTACTGCATCTAGCCTGGACTTGAATAGCCCAAGTGTTTCTGCCTCCACTACCCGACCTGGCAAGCTGTTCCAGGCATTGACAACTCTCTGTGTAAAGAAAAAAATTCTAATATCAGTGCGGAATTTTCCTTTAAGTAATTTCCACCTGCTGACCCCACTTATCTTTAAAAATCTTTGGTATTTCACTTTGTTAATCCCTTTTAGGAATTTAAAAACCTCAATCAAATCCCCCCAAAGTCTCCGTTTGCTAAGCTTAAATAGATTGAGTGCCTTAAGTCTATCATCATAACTTTTAACTTTCATACCAGGTATCAGTTTAGTTGCCCTTCTTTGAACTTTTTCAAGAGCTTTTATATCTTTCTTGTAGTGCAGTACCCAGAACTGCACACAGAATTCTAAGTGAGGTCTGACAAAGGCATTACATAACATTAATATAACCTCCTTTGATTTATACTCAATACTTTTTGCTATGTATCCCAGCATCCTGTTGGCTTTTTTCACTGCTGTAGCACACTGCTTTGATGCAGATAGGCTTTGATCAACTACATACATATATATACTGTATATAGAGATAGAGAGAGAGAGAGAAAGAGAGAGAGAGAGAGAGAGAGAGAGAGAGAGAGAGAGAGAGAGAGAGAGAGAGAGAGAGAGAGAGAGAGAGAGAGAGAGAGAGAGAGAGAGAGAGAGAGAGAGAGAGATACATGTGGGTTGGGGATGAGTTGCCTGTATGTTTTGTTTTCCTTCTTGAGGGTTATTTTTGTCATAAATGTATTTTAATGCTTTCGCAACACAAGGTCACTTGTCAGGCAAATAAAGCATATTTGAATTTGAATTTGAGAAGACAGAGAAAGAGATAGAGAGATATACAAGTAACTGCTAATATAAAGGCAACACTGGTAATGCAGCAGGGGGGTGGTGACACTCAAACGGCCCTGGCCCAGGCTAGAAGAGTCCCAGCCATGGGGGGTTGGGGGAAGCCTCATTGGAAAGGGGATGGCCAGGCCTACACGCTGGCACCCATTCAAAGGATCCCTCATTTACTCAACTGTTGCCTTTACATTGGCAGTTACCTGTATATATAGAGAGAAAGAGAGACAGAGAGAGAGACATCCATCCATCCATTATCTAAGCCGCTTATTCCTGGTCAGGGTCGCGGTGGTGGGGGCTGAGAGCCTATCCCAGCATGCGTTCTGGGCGAAAGGCAGGAATACACCCTGGACAGGTCGCCAATCCATCGCAGGGCACACACACCATTCACTCACACACTCATACCTACGGGCAATTTAGACTCTCCAATTAGCCTAACGTGCATGTCTTTGGACTGTGGGAGGAAACCGGAGTACCCGGAGGAAACCCACGCGGACACGGGGAGAACATGCAAACTCCGCACAGAAAGGCCCCCGGCCTGGATTCGAACCCGAGACCTTCTTGCTGTGAGGCGACAGCGCTATCCACTGCACCACCGTGCCGCCCAGAGAGAGAGACATACGTATATATATTGTGACACTGGGAGAGGTGGAGGGAGGAGTAGAGAGGGCTACGCCTCCCTTTTAGCTGCTTTCAAGTGCTCCTGTTCCCTCCCACAGCCTGGAGAGTACTACAAGACCTTGAACAGCAGCGGCCTGACTTACAGGCAGGCTCACCTGCGGCTAATGAGCAATCAAATCAGCTGTGAGCCATTGCCTTTGTTAGGCCATTATAAAAGCACAGCCTGCCATGCCTGAAGGGAGTTTTTCGGGGCATGGAGGCAGAGTTGTGGGATTTTGGTAGCTTTTCCCTCCATTGCAGTTTTGATTGAACTGCTGTATTTTCGTGTTATGTTGTATTTTCTTTGTATAAATATAATAAAGTGGCCATTGGTCTATTGGAACTCTGCTTTTTTTGCTTTGGTCTTTCATCCACTCACCACCTGGCATGGTGGCCACCCTGCTACAATATAATATATATATATATATATATATATATATATATATATAGAGAGAGAGAGAGAGAGAGAGAGAGAGAGAGAGAAAGAGAGAAAGAGATGTGACTTGATCTAAAGTAATGATGGTGCACTACATGGAAGTGGTAAGACCCATAGAGAGAGATGGTCCTGATGCAGGTACAGATAAGTGTAGGAACTAGTGAGACAAGACAAGATGTCCAAACCTTTCCTCACCCAGACCACAAACCCTGCTGTTATATAAACATTGAGCTGCTATTATGAGATAAAGACTGCAGCTGACTGCCTGATGTGTTCAGTTCTGCTCCGTATAACAGGGACAGGTGGGGGTCAGGGTCAAGTGTCGAAAGTTGGGATGAGATGTCATGTCAGAAAATGTCAGAAAAACATTTATCTTTTTTTTTTAACGACACGACGGGATAGTGCTGGATAAAAACACAATCGCTCAGAGGACTTTATGTTGGCAGTCGTTACAGTGGCGTTAATGTAAGGAAATGAATAGAATACATAGTCCAGTGTTTCCTATGCTTCTGTCAGCACAGGGGAGGAGTGTGGTAAAGTGTGATGAAATTAGGTGAGGGGGGTGAGGAAGGTGATTACGGTAAGGTATCGTTACTCATGGTAAGGAGAGTAAAGTATGGTTGTGTTACTCAAGAGGAGTAAAGTAAGGTGATTAATGTGAGTTAACAGAAGGAAAGGTGAGGTAAGGTGATTAATGTGAGTTAACAGAAGGAAATGTGAGGTAAGGTGAGTTAACAGAAGGAAAGGTGAGGTATGGTGATTAATGTGAGTTAACAGAAGGAAAGGTGAGGTAAGGTGAGTTAACAGAAGGAAAGGTGAGGTACGGTGATTGATGTGAGTTAACAGAAGGAAATGTGAGGTAAGGTGATTAAGGTGAGTTAACAGAAGGAAAGGTGAGGTAAGGTGTTTAAGGTGATTAATGTTACTCAAGGTCACGGTGAGCTTACGTAAAGTAGATGAGCTCATGTAAGGTGCGGTAAGGTAAAGCGAGGCAAGCTAAGGCGAGCCACGCAGTGCCTCAGTTCTGTGCAAGTGCAATTAAATGCTGTTTCATTTTTTTTACTGAGTAAGCATTTACTCAGTTCCCTTTAGAATAGTTGATCATGAACAGGCAACACATTATTGGTAAGGAGATTGAATGCCTTCAAGGGGATTCTATTTCAAAGTGTGTTTCTACAGCACAGCCAGAGGCTACGCAGTTACTCTGACTGTTCAGGAGTTCCAGCCAACATTGACATAGTACTTCCTACCATATTAGTAGGTAGTGGCAATCTAAAGATTTTTAAAGATAAGATCATTTATTTGTTTATTCATTTATTTTTGTTAGAGAGAACATTATTATAGAATTTGAAATGGTCCTCTTTTCACTGGTATCATGGACAACAAAAAATAAAAATAAAAAATAAAACAGAGAAGAGGTAGGACAGCATCACCTATATTCATTGCAGCAACAACAAACAGCATTTTAGCTCATGCCTTTTTTCAATGCAAACACTGTGGATGAGGATGTCCCCTTAGCAAAGAAATCATGCGAATGCAAATCTCCCTGGTCAATTCGGAAGAGCGCAGACAAGCACATGCTCTCCTCCGAATCACGTGATATCAGCCGCCACTTCTTTTCACAACACAGTCTACAAGTTAAGCTTGCTTAACTTGAGTCAGAGGAAGTTTGTGCGCTGGCAGACTGTGGACACCTGATTCATCAGCAGGAGGGGCCGATGTGTGACTCGATCCCTCCCTCCCTGGGCGACACTACCACTGATATTGTATGTTTTTAAGTAAGAGGGAATTTGAACAGAGAGCATTGAATAACATTTACTAACTATATATTTACTAACCTTTTCCTTCCCAGTGTTACAGGTATGGTATGCAGCTGCCTACAATGATGTCTATCGCTGTATTACTGCACTGATCTCTTGCACGAACTATGATTGTTCCTACTATGTATTAATGCACATCTTGTAAGTTGCTCTGGATAAGAGCGTCTGCTAAATGCTTAAAATGTAAATGTAGCACAAATCACTTTATACTATACTTACTGTACTTTCTATTTTGACAAATTCCATCTCAGCAGGGGGTAAATGATTGTATACAGATCATCTCCAACATGTACACCACCTGTGCAAAAAATGTGATGTAGATATCTAAAAGCAATGAAATACTACAAGGTTCTTTCCAACTGGCCCTCTCTTTGTTCCTCTCTCCATGTTTATCATTGGTGATCAGGCTCAAAACGGTGTTGTTAGCAATAGACAAGTCAAGTGTAAACAGAAAGTGAAACTGGAGCGCGTTTGTCAGATATGATTCTGTTTTGAAGTCTGGTTAAGCATATGTGTACCAGATTTGATGTGGTAGACATTTTAGACCTAATTTGCATATTATGCACCCATACCTCAAATGTATTGCCTTATTGTGACCATTCTGTTGCAGACAAAAAAGGAGATGGGTATTGGAGTCGAGGATTTGATTCCGTGTAAGTGCTTTTTTTAATCGAAAAAAGTGAAAAACCCAATATGACAGTAGAGGAGACCTCTGAAAGTACGGCCATTAAAAATGATACACAAATTAACTGGCAGACAGGTAGGCACTCAATAGTAATTACCGCAAAACTGCAGATACCTTTATATTCTGTAGACCTCCTTGGCACAAAACAACCATCTTCTTCTCTTCAATAGCAGTCTCTTGAAATGTGTAGGAGGGCTGGAATATTTATCGACGACAACAAAGGCACAGTAAAACCTGACAGTGGGTTCCTCTTTGTGCCATTCTGGCACAAACGGCACCATGGGGTGAAATGGAGAGCAAAGTTGAATTAATCCGAGACGTACCTATCTGTGTGCTGTAATGAAACCAAACAATAACATTTATCTTACTTATTGTATTTGCTGTTGCCGTTTTCCTTTTCCTTCACACAGACAGGCCTTGTGAGAACACCTGAGGCACGGCCACTAAGTACTGTAACGCGTGTGGTTTACCATTGGTAGGATGCGTAGGTTTTAGCCATGACCAGCCGCCCAGCCTGTTACACCACAGTTCATTCGTACTCAAATGGTTTCCACCAGAAGTGGCGGGATGGACCACATCTTCAGGGTGCACCTCTCCCCGTAGTCCGGTTTTTGTTACCTTAGGGACATAGTTGCTTAGTTTTACACGTCTACTTGTTTATGTATTGTATTAGGCTTAGGCATTATTTTCTGCATTGATTGCTTTATTGCTACCTTTGAATTGTGGCTACAGATTTACCTACAGGTTCCTAGTTTAACTATGTGGTTGCTCCTAGCACCCAGGAACTGTACTTCCCACTAGGGTGGCTTTCAGCTAAACTGTTCTTGACTACGGTTAACACTTTGTTGTACGTCGCTCTGGATAAGAGCGTCTGCCAAATGCCTGTAATGTAACATATGTGACATAGTAACATAAGGAGGTGATTGATTGATGCATACATAGACACACACACACAGAAATACACACGTTATTGTCATCCTTAGAAGACATTCAGCTGGTTCACATTGCAACTTCCACAAATGCACATAACTTAAGGCGACTCTGTTTCACAACGAACAGCCCCACCAGCAGACAAAGTCGAAGCTAAGGACGAACGTTGTTTGAATCCGGTCCAAAGTAACGTCCTGTAAGGGCAGCGTGTGATATGAAAGAACCAGACTGTATTTTACTAATGCCGCAGGAAGTCGTTCAAAGGAAATGTAAATCACAGCGATTGGACGGCCAGGGGGGGGCGGGCAGGGGTAGGGGGGTGATGTCACCTCCTGGAGTCTTTGGTGAAGGGCTTTCTGGCCGTCGCTCAGTGGCAAAAACCTTGCATCACCGACAGGAAGTGGCGCGGCGCCATGTGTTCGTGAAGGTTACCTCCCGGGGTCTCCTAAGGACAGATAGACAGGTGGGCGGAAGGAGACATACACACAGCTGCCAGGACACGGAATAGGATGAAACGCAGGTGCCTCAGGACACGCCCGTTTATCACATTAATGAGATACGCGTACATCCAGTGCTTTCTGTCAAGCTGGTGGTAACGGAGAAACAGGAAACCTGTGTGTTTGGAGGTGGTGGGGATGCAGCTGAAGGTACCCCAACAACCATGTGACCATGTGGAGGACGTCGGTCTCGGCCACATGGGAGTGGCATGGTTGCCTGTCTTGTTCCATGTGGTAGAGGCCTTTGGAGCAGGGAGACTTTCCGGGGACACGTTGGCACTCTCCCAGGGTGTGAGAGTGAACTGTCGCCCGGAAGGGAGCTCCAAAGGCCTTAATTGGTTTAATTATTATTTGATCATTTAATTGGTGTCAATCAGTCAATTGATATAGAAGTCAATTGGCTGATTGGGTGTCTGGGTGAGAATGTGAGTTGTGATTGTGATTGGGTGATTGCCTCACGAGTCCCACCTGAGCCAGGCAGAAACTAAGCCTATTTAAGAGCAGGTGGGGCGAGTGGGGGATCAGTCAGTCTTGTCTTGATGTGTGTGTGAGTGCGTGTGCACGTTTTATGTGGAATGTTTGATGTTGAATGTTGGATGTTTAATGTTGTGGAGTTTTGTGTGCGTTTGTCGAAAGTGACTGAGTAGAGTGCTTCCTGTGTGAGTGAGGAAGAGGGAGAGGGGGTGCGCTTTAGGTGTCCTCTCTCCCTCGGTGTGATTATGGAGGAGCGGGAGGGTGCCCTGGAAGAGGGTCCGCCTCTCGCCCCTCGGGTTTAGTGGAAAAGAGCTCGCTTTCGACAGTGGAGAGTGTCTGAGCAAGCCCAAGAACTCACCAGAAGAGTGAAGTATCTTGAGAGCCGATTGCCAGCACTCTCACATCCTGGGAGTGGCGAGTGTCTCTGGAATGAATGCGTAAGAGAACTCGAACTGGAAAAGTTCGAGTGTCTCAGTATGAATGGGTGGGAAGCACTTGAAAGGTCACTGGATATGTGTGTGCCTGAGGAGGTTCCAGGGGAACTCTGGAGGAAGAGCGCGGTGTCCCGTAAGTTTAGTTATTTTAACTTGTTATTTTCGTTTGTTGTTTTTACCCGAAAGCGCGGCGAGTAGGGTGAAGATTTTGTGTCTGTGTTTGTGTTAGTCTTTGTTATATGTTAACCTGCTACTCCCACTGTCTCTCTCCCATGTCTGGGGGGAGAGACAGAAAAACAAATAAATAAAATCCGGTCCGTAGACCGACAAACTCCTCCGTGTCTCCTGGCTGTTCTGTTCCCATTCAGGGTTTGTCACGCGGCGTGTGACAGTTTGGTGCCGAAACCCGGGACAGAGCAGCACCCCTCTTGGCTGTCATGGGGATTCCCCCCCACCCACCTCGGTCGAGCGACTGAAAAGCCGCAAGATCGGGGTGGTGAAGCCGGAGGGGAGGAAGCTGGATTGGCCGAGTCCAGTGAGGACACTGCCCTATAGCCTGGTGCAGGAGGGAGAAGGCTCTAACCCTGAGGGCTGGTTGAAGCCAAAGGGTAGAGTGCTTCGTAACCCAGAGGCACACAGGAGGGGGTGTCCAAGACCGAATGGGCTCGGACCACATTCTGGCGATGGAGGAGTGTGGAGGACGTCGGTCTCGGCCACATGGGAGTGGCATGGTTGCCTGTCTTGTTCCATGTGGTAGAGGCCTTTGGAGCAGTGAGACTTTCCGGGGACACGTTGGCACTCTCCCAGGGTGTGAGTGAACTGTCGCCCGGAAGGGAGCTCCAAAGGCCTCTACCACATGGAACAAGACAGGCAACCATGCCACTCCCATGTGGCCGAGACCGACGTCCTCCACACTCCTCCATCGCCAGAATGTGGTCCGAGCCCATTCGGTCTTGGACACCCTCCTGTGTGCCTCTGGGTTACGAAGCACTCTACCCTTTGGCACCCTCCCGCTCCTCCATAATCACACCGAGGGAGAGAGGCGGACACCTAAAGCGCACCCCCCTCTCCTCTTCCTCACTCACACAGGAAGCACTCTACTCAGTCACTTTCGACAAACGCACACAAAACTCCACAACATTAAACATCCAACATTCAACATTCCACATAAAACGTGCACGCGCACTCACACACACATCAAGACAAGACTGACTGATCCCCCACTCGCCCCACCTGCTCTTAAATAGGCTTAGTTTCTGCCTGGCTCAGGTGGGACTCGTGAGGCAATCACCCAATCACAATCACAACTCACATTCTCACCCAGACACCCAATCAGCCAATTGACTTCTATATCAATTGACTGATTGACACCAATTAAATGATCAAATAATAATTAAACCAATTAAGGCCTTTGGAGCTCCCTTCCGGGCGACAGTTCACTCTCACACCCTGGGAGAGTGCCAACGTGTCCCCGGAAAGTCTCACTGCTCCAAAGGCCTCTACCACATGGAACAAGACAGGCAACCATGCCACTCCCATGTGGCCGAGACCGACGTCCTCCACAGACCACAAATAAGCGAACAAACAGGAAAGGTGCACTGGACTAAGTGGTACACCAGTGGTTCTCAAACTCGAGTCTCAACTTGTTACTGTGTATGCTGTTAATTGTTTTGAATTAAACACTTCATGTCTGCTGCAGGATGATTTACCTTCTTAAGGCCACGTTATGTCAGAAATACCTATGCATGCCATGAAGGCTTTTAATCAGTCAGATCAACTCGTTTTCCATAATGTGCTATATGACACATTTTCTTGAGAAAGAGGTTGCCTTTTTAATTAATTCAACTGTAGACGGGCAGGTGAAATCAGCCAGGGGTCCTAACTGCTGAATGTGTAGACACCTGGTCACTGAATCTAAACCATATGTGGGAAATGAAGAGTTCAATGACAGGCAATGGCAATAAGCCAAGCCAAAGAGATCATTAGCATGGCAACGAGCCATATCTGCATTGTGTTAAAATATGTTTAAGGAACAAATGATGGTAGAACATAGATATAAGTTTTCAACAACCTTAATAATAGATGCCATTTAGCAGACGCTTTTATCCAAAGCGACTTACAGTAGTGAATGCATACATTGTTATATTCTGAGTTTATGTTTCTGTCATTTTTGTACTTCGTGTATTTATTATCTGTCATGTCTCTTTATTCTGTTGTCAGCTTTGCTTTTCTCATTGTTCTGTCACGTTCTGCTCTCCCGTCTGTTATCGTTCCTGTTCCGTTTATTTCTAGATCCACTCCTTGTCTTGTCATGCACTTCGGGTGTTTAGAATTTACGGGTTTCCTCCGCCTTCGCTTATTCTCTCGTTTTCTTCTTTCCTACTTTCGTGATCGCACTTTGTATATATTAGTCAGATGTGTACAGTACTAACTAACTAATCTACTAACGTTAGGGATTTAGATTTAGTTACTAACACTACTAATCACTAATTATCTCACGCTTCCTACTACCGGCATTTCTCTCTCTCATTATCCTATCCCTGCTTAGTTTTCCGTTCTCTCTCTCATACGCGCAACGTTTCTCCTTGCGTACCTCCCCTTTTACTATGCACGTGTCTGCCTGTTCTCCCAGGTCGTGTATTGTCTATATGTTTGTATGGTTCAGTGTCCGTGTCTTACGTTTCCCTCTTGTTTTGTAATTATCTCTTCCCTGTGTTCCAGCCTCTCTCTCCTCGTTGTCTCACCTGATTTCTATTATGTCTCCCTGTATATATGTTCAGTGTTTTCATTTCTCCGTGTCAGTACGTTGATTCTATTTCCCTGAGCCTACCTTTCCGAAGCCAGAGTAATTAGCATTTCCCGAGACTACCCTTTGATTACGACCCCGAGCCTGCCCAGCGATTTTGTCCTTTTGCCCTTCTGATTCCTGAGTATCGACCTTTTGACTGCCCTATTACTACTTCTCTCTGCCTCGCGATTTTGTACCTCTGATTCCCTGATTCTTGGTTTTGACCCCTGCCTGTGAATAAACAACTCTTTTGCCTAATCCCTGATCTGCGTCTGGGTCCTTACCGCAGTCGTCACACAGAGAACCACCTTAAGATATGTGGCCCCAGTCAAGGATTGAACCCACAAGAAAGCGTTGCTAATGCCGTGCTCTACCAACTGAGCCACAGAGAACCACCTTAAGAACCACCTTAATTGATCAAGAGATTGGCTGTAAGAAAAACATGTTTCGGCATGTGTCTTCTCCAGGTTGAACGCCTACTCCACACGTTAATGAAATATACACATTTGTATTTCTCTCTTTTTCCATCCCAAGGCCCAGGTGATAGTAAATATTGTAAGACTTCATTAGCAAGAGTGCGCACACACACACACACACACACACGTTGGTCTCTGATGGGACAGCAGCTCATTTAGAGGCAGGGCTGTTTCACGCTGAATGTGGAGTAGTCAATTTCCACAAACAATGCCCCCCTCCTGGGAGGGCAATTTCTTTGTTTCAGAATGCCAAGCACTCACTTGATGGACACAATGGCTGAGCTCCTTTTAATCAGGGAATGCAAGGCCTGGTGCTGGGACTGTTATGGGAATGAGCTGGAGCGACCAGTACAGGTCATTCACTTAGCATGCTGACTATATATACAGGTAGCTGACAATATAAAGGAAGCACTTGAGTAAATGAAGGGTTCTGACGGCTCTGTTATGGTGTGGGGGGAATTTTACTGCCGTGGTTTGGGTCCACTCGAACCCCTGGCCACTCTGCAAGGTAAATGGTAGTAAATACAGAGTGATTACCTTCATCCTATGGTGAAGCATTTCTATCCTGATGGGAGTGGTCTCTTCCCGGATGATAATGCCCTCATCCACAGGGCATGAGTCGATCTCTGAAGCTACTACTTTCATACAGCCAGCAGGGGGCATATTGCAAATGTATTCTTCAATGATTTATAGCTTGTTGGTTATCAATAACTTAGGTAGGGTTGCTCAAATGTGTGTGTGTGTCCCATGAAATCAAAGTAATGCCCCTGTATATATGAGTATGTGTATAGTATGTACGGTGCAACACAATTAAATCACACTTCTTGGCGGTGTGACATCGAAGCGCCGACTTTTACTAGTTTAAATCACAATGACTTTTACAGCCAGTGAAGACACTGAATCAAACGAGTTGCAGATATATGCACATTTATGTTTGCTTGATTTAATACGAGGAGTCACCTCCCACCCCTGACCCCTCCCCACACAACTCTGACTGTCAAAGGAATTAATGAGAGGCTGTTTAGAATTAAAAGAGTGGAGGAATGATTCAGCACAGGTGCCGCGTAAGCAGCCAGCCCTGAGCCAGAGGGTGGCGCGCTGTACCGGCTACATCGACAGGCGCCGGGGCGTTTAGCGGACGAGGAGATCCGCCCCTTGATTCGTCTAGAGACTTACGAGGGGCTCGAGAGCTGTTGGCTCTGAACGCACTTCTGTCCGCCCCTCTCTTGGTTAAAAAAAAGAAAAGAAAAGAAAAAGGAGCCATTTCTCTCCTCCAGAAACACAGACTGTGACTGTATCTCAGCTCTGCCTTTTGCTCTTTTTCTGTCCTTGTTAAACACAGAGGTTTTATTAAAGAACAGTACCCTGTCAGTAGGAACTGGGTGAGCAAGTTTGGGGTGCACGGTATATTTGTTCCATGGGAATCGATTCTCTGTGCTTTTTTCTTCCGCAAGAGACTGAAAACCCACCTCTTCAGACTCCATTACCACTAATTGCCATCACCATGGCTTTCATGTTCAATACTACACTTTGTAATATATATCTATGTTGATGTCTGTCTTTAAAAAAGCCTTAACTTTTCCCTCCTTGTGTTACAGGTACGGTTGCAGCTGTCTATTACTGTATCACGACACTGATCTCTGGCGCAGACTATGATTCATCTTATCATGTATTAATGCACATGTTGTAAGTCGCTCTGGATAAGAGCGTCTGCTAAATGACTAAAATGTAAATGTTAAATGTTGTTTTATACATTTATTTAAGATTTCCCCCAATTTTGTGGCCAGTTGTATCCTCTTCTATTTCAACTACCCCCTTCCCCCTCGCTGCTGCCCTGACCGGCAGTGACAAATTCTACCTGAACCGTCTCCTCCGAGATGGAACTCGTCAAGCCGTCGACCGTAACTGATGCATACAGAGTCACTTGCACGTGGCAAACTCATGTCCGTTTCACCTCCCAATTGCCGCTCCTGAACGGAACTCCTGGCGCAGCCTGGGCCAACTACCTTTGCACCACTCGGGGGCCCTAATCTCAATGTTTTCCGATGTCTCAAGGCTTCAATATTATGAGCAAGATGGGGTGAAACCAAGAACAGGAAGCTCTTTTTAGTTTCAAACATCAGAATCAGGTTAAAAGTGTTATTAAATGGTATAATGTGTATTACATTCGTTTTTTGTTGGGCATGGAGTCTAAGACCACTGTCTCAACCATTGCCACTTCTTGCCAAACGGAGGCCGCTACTGCACCAAAGGCCTTGTGGTTCCAGGTTTTCCTTAATCATGTCGCAGTAACGTTTCCTTAATCAGAGTTCTGTCTAGCGAAATTCTGTGTTGAGTATTAGGACTGACTCACTGGAAGAACAAATAATACATTTTTGAAACTAGTGATTAAGAGTTGTTAAGATTTGCGCCACAGTTCCAGGATTGACATTGATAGCCTGTACGGTGGTTTAGTGGTGATGTGCATACACTTTCTGGTCTGGGAGTGTTGTTCAGACTATGTCACCGTGCTCTTATTACTGTTGTGGATGCGCTTATGTTCTCTTACATTGTAAGTCGGTCTGGAGCGTCTGCTGAATGAATGTAATGTAAAAACGCACACACATTTAATGCACGGAGCTCAGAGGAATCAGAAAAGATGCTTAAACTTAAAATAAAAAGTAAAGACGGCATTTCGGTCCTCGGACCATTGTCAGTCTGTCCGTTATAGGGCACAAATGGTGTTTTCACGCCTCCCTTATTCACAATAAGCCCTGCGGCCTAAGTCAACAAAGTTTTGTCTGGCAAAATCTTGCGCTGACGCAAAGGTTAGAAAGAAACGTCCTCCTCACACAATCCCCTCCGGTGGAAACGTCGGGACCATCTGAGAGCATTGGAAACATCAGGATTTGGTTCATTTTGTGCTCTTCTAAACTCAGCTTGAGCTCCTGAGTGCCTCAGACAGTAAGTCTGAGTTTGTGTCAGGCAGGCCCAAACCTGTCAGATATACACTGCCCTGGTGTTGGTGCCCATACTGGGAAACTGTACAGTGCTTACTGTCCTTACTGAGCTTGAAATTTGACCAGTTTTCCCACTGAACCATATTGATAAAATGTTCACAAATGCGCAACTCTACCTAAGATTCCGAACATTCTATGAAAGTAGGAAAACGTATAAATGGGTATATTTATATGTTGGCTTGTCACACAATGAAAAAGCAGGCGCCGTACTACTATCAAGGATGTATATTGATAGATTTAATTCGCTTGGCAATTTTTAAAATCGTGAGAGGTCCTCTTTAAAGTCACGGGTTCGAGCGTTGTCTATGTCATCAGCCACCTATGACCCAGTAGTCTACAGTGGCATGACACAATTTTCACAGATTTTTAGTGAGTTGAATTTTAAATATTGGGGACTCTACAGTGCCACCGTGTGTTTGATTTTGCCATTGCAGCTGGGCTGGGCTCCCACCATGGGCCTTAACTTGCATACCAAGTTATGTCCTGCCAGGGAGAGGGGGTTTCCTCAGGCTACAGACCGTTTATTTCCTCCCAACGACACTCTCTGCACCCACAGGAGACCCGTTGTCTTGGTGAGAGATGTGCCTCTCTTCTAATCAGTGCAATCTCTCTCTCGTATTTTTGTGTGGTCTGCAGGGTGTAAAGTAGTCATAGGAATGCAGGCTTGTGCAGCTGGGAGCCCTTGCGCTTCAGCTGCAGTGCTCCCGGTGCGCGGGTGGCACAGTGGTAACGCGAGAGGAACAATCGCCGATTCCCAAAAAAATAAAAAGAGGATAGGAATTTTACATGTATGAAAAAAAACTGCTGAAGCACATAGTTGTTCTCCCCGCCCCAGTGCCACACACACCGGCATATACTCTACCCATCCCTGCTTAGGTGATGAACCAATTCACCTGAGCAATAATGATAAAAGGCGCCCATGTTTTTTGACCCCTGGGATGATTTTTATTTCACTGCTTATGTAAACCCGTTCCGTATCCCTGGTTTCCATTTTGATGCCTCTCTATGCCGCATCCTGTGCAGCCAGATCCCAGAGCTCAGTCACAGCAGAGAGACACAGCAGGGAGTCACAGTAGAAAGTCACAGCATTGATTAACAGCAGTGGGTCATAGCAGAGTGACAACAGAGAGTCACAGCAGGGATTTACATCAGGGAGTCACAGAAGAGAATCACAACAGTGAGTCAAAGCAGAGTCACAGAAGATCATCACAACAGTGAGTCACAGCAGAGAGTCAAAGTAGAATCACAGCAGAGAGTAGCAGCAGGGAGTCACAGCAGAGAGTCACTGTCTGTTTTTTATTTGTAATTAATTAAGAAAAAGCTTTAGAGTTGTTGTTTTTATTTGACATTATATGTCAAATAAGTATTTGAGTTGATCAGTGGCAAGGAAACGTTAATTTAAATGAATGAATGTGACCTTTAGTAACCTTCATATCTTTAATAATAATAATAATAAAAGCTACAAAATGCAAAATGCAATTAGTATATAGACCCAAGACCCATACAAACTGAAATCTGAGGAAAATAACAAAAGATATAAAAGTAGAACTGGATTAAATAATAAGTCTTCGCGATATTTTATCATACACACGCGACAAAAACATTGACAGAAACCTTAGAATCGCGACTTTCCGATTTGAGCACTGGCAAATCAAATGGGATTTTTTAAATTAGGTTAATTAGACCAAAAGTAAACCTTGTTTTTACTCTGTTTTTACCTTTTAGTACCGTCCCCTTCTATTGACATGGTAACTAGGTGCGAGTTTCGGGAGGTGTGGGGGGGCGTGGGGCCATGTGTGAAAACGCCGGCGTAAACAAACACAAACTGTCCCGACAATTTGAAGCAAGATTTTATACAGACATACAATTTTATTCAAGATGGAAAGATTTTCTGCGCTGCAGTGTTTGAGAGCATCGATGGAAAGCGACGAAGACAATAACTGACGAAGAGTAAGTAACTATATTTGATCTGCCATGTTATCAAATACTCGTATATATATTCAATATATGAATTCCGTGTGTTAAATTGCAGCGTAAACAATGTCCCGACATTATATCGGATCTTGTCTGTGTTTACGGTTGCGAGCTGCCAGCAACAGACGGTGTATGCTGATATTTATTTTATTTACCATATTTTCAAATACTCGTGAAAAGTATTCGACTGCTGCGAATAATTAACGGGAGGATATTTAACCAGCTGGCATTCTGTTTCGGCGCTTGGACATTATCTAGCTTAGCTTGATAATACCTATTGTGATTAATGTTTCTTGCCTCTCGAGAACTTGTTTGTTCGTGTGCTTGTTGTTGTTTAGATTCCCAGCGTTTAGTTTATACCACGTTTTTTGATACGTGGATTTACCTGTTTACTTTGATTTGTTTGTTCCTGTTCGTTGGTTTTGTTTTGTTTGTCTTTCCGTGTCTTCGCAGACACGGATTTTTGCTTTCGTTTTCCGACAGACGTTTAACGATAAATATCTTAAACCCAGAAAACGGGCTAATTTTGATCATGTGCCTGTGTCCACTGCCAAACACTCTGGATGTTGGCAAATTGGCTTCTGTTGGTTGCAATAAATGTGTACTCTGCAAGATGTCGGGAAACAGCGGTTTGTGACGTTCCCTTGTGTCTACAGTTGACCAGAAACTGTTTTGAGAAGTGGCACCAAAGACTGTGAAAGAACAAATTGTCTCACCATGTTTTAATTTGGAATGTTTTGTATATAGTTTGTTTTCAATGAATCTTCCCAAATGAAAAAAAACTTTCTGCATGGCTCACTGACTATTGCTTACTCTGATGGCTTTTCTCTTTGTCTGGCGGCCTTTGAGAGAGAGATGGCCCATCTGACAGATTTTACAGGTGTGGACAAGCCTCAGGTGTGGATCATGAATATTCTTGAAATTAGCATATAGCCCTCCCACAGCCTGAAATAAATGTGACCAGTTCTGATAAAAACAGGTTTTAGCTATTTAGATCTCAGATGTGCTAAACTATTTTCACACCCTTACATAAACAAGACCTTGATGAACAAACGCATATTGGCAAAACAATTCGTCACTATAGTTTAGTGTGTGCTTTAATAAGCACGTTTAATAAGTGGATTTAATAAACAGGTTTAATAAGTGGGTTTCATAAGCGGGTTTAATAAGCACGTTTAATAAGTGGGTTTAATAAGCAGGTTTTTAATATCTTTAGGAGCCAGAACATCATTCTGATGTCAAGAGTTGATTATTCATCTGTCCCCTCCTCTCTCCATCCTCCAGATTTGAATCGAGTCCAGTTCTCCCCTGAACTGTTCTTCATGCACTTTTTTAGAACCCGATTTGCGCAAGCCTCCTAAATCAGTTAGAACACACTCTGACTGATTTCCAAACGCGGGGGTTCGTTTGGTCTCTGGGTAGAGCGCTATGTGAATAGAGCTCCTGATGAATGGGCTTCATTAAAAACCCTTTCTCTTAGTCTCTGGACCACTGGACCGTGTTAGCAGCTTGAAAAATTGTTAAAAAAACACACACAAAAACAAGCAAAAGAGCTATTTAAGCACACAAACACACACACATTTGATCATGATTGAATTTACATAGACACACACACACACAAAGCACACACCAAGGAGTGAAAGGGGAGCAAATAAGAGGAGGAGTAAGGGTAGACAGAGAGAGAGGGAAAACAGAGGATGCAAGACACTGAGAAGAGAGACGGAGAGAGAAGAGTGAGTGAGAGGAGAGAAGAAAGCAGGAGAGAAAGAGGGAGAGAGAGAGAGAGAGAGAGAAAGAGAGAGAAAGAGGGACAGCGAGAGCAAAGGACCTAATGAGACACAATAAAACTCAGAGGGACAAGTCACGCAGTGGCAGTGAGATTAATTTCCCCTCTCACCCTCTCCCCCCCTCCCCCTTCTCCCCACTTCCCCTTGCCTTTCAGCCAGCTCTCCCCCCATGCAGGTGCATAGTCCCCCCCAATAACCGCTCTGTAATTGGACCTTTCAATCACCCTGTTCCCTTTGTGGGAGGTTGCACCTCCAGGACTTTTTAAGAAAAAAATACAAATAAAAAACAGGACAAGGAGCTGTTTTTTATTGGATGAGGACTGCTTATAACACACTCTCAGGATTTTATTGACAGGGGATTGGTTATAACCTGTTGTCATAGCGATGCCTTGGCTGCTTTCTCGACGGCCATTAGTGGGGCTGCTGGTGAGGTAATTGTACCTCTTTACGGGTGTGCCATTGGAGCTGCGTGGGAGGTCACCGCATACCAACGGCACAAGAGCGCAATGCGCCGGTGAGCCAGGGCTCCTCATCCTCTCCCAGCAACCTGCCCCCGGCCCACCTGCCATAAATATCGCCAGCACAGCCAAATGGAACAGACCTGGAGCGTCAATCTGATTCTGGCTTTGAAGGAGCGTCTGGCTCTTGCCGGAGGACACGGCGGTCCACGGCGTCCCGGCACGGTCTCTCCTGCTGTTGGAGGGAGCGTGGCGGCAGCTGTCAGATCTTTGGCTGGGAGCCCGGTGCGTCAGCTGGCTTAGAGACAGAACCAGCACTTTAGCACCCCAGCAATGGAGATCAGAGTCTAATCCAGCCCAACACCCAAACACTGGAAATAAGACCCAACACCCCAGCACTGGGAATAAGACCCAACACCCCAGCACTGGGAATAAGACTCAACAACCCAGCACTGAATACAAGACTCAAAAACCAAGCACTGGAAATAAGGTCCAGCACCCAAGCACTGGGAATAAGACCCAACAACCCAGCACTGGGAATAAGACCCAACACCCCAGCACTGGAAATAAGGAACAACAACCCAGCACTGGGAATAAGACCCAAAAACCAAGCACTGGAAATAAGACCCAATAACGCAGCGCTGAAAATAAAACAGTCTGATCTGATCCAAGCAACCAGCACTGCAGATCAGACAGTCTGATCCCATTCAACAACCCAGCAGTAGAGATCAATCACATTTTAAGGTCAGGGAATAATTTTACAGTTTTTTCCCCCACATAAGCTCAAAGGGTTTTTTTTTCTTTTCATTTTTTATTGCCTCTGGAAAATGTCCACTGAAAAGCTGGTTGTAAATGGTGCTGTAAAAAATAAAGATGGATTAATTAATTGATTGATTGATTGGCCCCAGTACCAGAGATCCAAATGTCTGATACAAAGGAAGACACGCTCTCGCCTGGAGCTGCTTTAGAGGCCCCTTTGGGGGGGGATGAGGGCTAGGGAACAACTGATAGAAACCTGAGGAAAACTAGGGAAGTGTACTGCAGTTTTAAGCTAAAATGATTAAATTGAGGTGAAAATAAAAAATATATTGATTCTAATTCAATTGTGAATTGTAAATTGGTATCCATAACAATCTAAAAAATAAATCTGAAAACAGAGACTTGTTATAAACCTTTGAAAGGGGGATTATGTGCATTTCTATAAACACAACAATGCTATAAACACTCAATTCACAATATACTGCATTGGTTTGTTGGTGGTTCGCATTACAAAACAACAGAAAAAAAAGTTATTGAAACTTGCCTATCCATTTTTAATGGTGGTGAGTTAAAGACACAGACACACACACACACACACACAAACACACAGTGGAATAGACAAATCACTATGAGAGATGGACATTCAGCATATTCCACAAAAGAAAATAAAAGGAATTTCATCATCATTGAAATAAAAAAATAAAAAAATGTATTATCATTATCATATCATATCATATCTCATATTAATGCCATAATAACGAAAAAAAGCAAAGAGATTCCCTCGCTGCAGTGCTGTTTATTTGCGGAAAATAGGTGCAGGCTGAATCATCATCAACTGTGTGCTGAACATTAGTGGTGGGTTGAATTGTTTTTGAGATCATGAGATGAAGTGTACTATATAACTTATTATTATTATTGTTATTATCATCATCATCATCATCATTTAACTTCACAATGGTGATTTGCCATCTCACAACTTCACTGTAAGCATGCTTACTACTTCCGCATGGCCCTCTTTGGCCCTATATATTGTATATATATATATCGTATCAGGAAGTGGGCCAAAACAGACCAGTCCCAGGCCAGGTTCAGGTAAAAAAGAGCCCATAAGCAGGGCCGATTTGTATGAAGCATCTCAGAGTAGGAGTGTTGATCTAGGATTAGTTTCCCCCTGTCCATATCCAAACCTTATCCATTATAAGCAAAAAAGCAAAAAGGATACTCGATCAGCACTCCTAGCCTGAGATGCTTTATATGAGTTTTATACATATGAGCCCAATACCTTAGGACAAAATCAAACGGATATCCATATCAAACCTGCAAGCAGGCACGTGTGTTTTTACTGTGCCGGTGTGTGGGAGCCAGGCAATATCCAAAGCATTCAACATCCTCCGAGGCGGAACTCGCCGACCGCCTTCCTGGAGACACCGGAGTGGACAGCCAAATGCCACTCCCGATCGGGGTTAATGGCCAGGGCCAGTCTGGCACAGACGGGTTTAGAACCGCGTCCCTGATAGGCAGCCACACTCGTATAGGTGCGTTAGACCACTACTCTATCCGCCAGCCATTCAACATATTTGTAAACCTTTTTGGTGGATACATTTAGCCGAATCAAAGACTATTTATCTTCCTTTTTATTTACAAGAAGGATGACCTGTCCTGCATTTCCTGGGGGTTTGAATTTTTAGAGAGAAGGCAGACCTCAAGCCTGGTTTAAACAGCAATCAAAGAATTTTAAGAACAAAATTGAACTTTCCCTACTGGAGAAGGTTGTGACAGAGGGCACCCTGAAGACCGTATAATGCAGTGATCGCAGGGAAAGGGTGGGGTGTGGTGATTACAGCGAGCAGGTAATACACCATCCTGTCAGTCACTGCAGCGCGCGGGCTCAAAGCTCCACCTAATTGGACGCTCGGTGGAGAGAATGAGAGAGCGAGCCGTACCTCTGAGGGCTCCCAGGCCACCAGATCACCAGTCTGAGGTTCATTATTGTTGGGGAGGGGGGACCGAGCTGAGCAGTGAGCCCCCCCACCCAGAATCCCACAGGACCCACGGCTGGAAGGAGTCACTGCGCCGCTGGAGGGTTATTAACACACCTGAGTGAAGGGGGTTGATTAATGGGGCCTTCAAGCTGCTGTAGTCACAGGGGGGCTCACAGACTCATAGGCTCATAGTGGAGCCTGCACACAGAACTCAGCTTAGAAATTAACATTAAGAAGAAGAAAAAAAGGCACACATTCAAAGTTGGAAATATGTAGTAACACTTTACATTAAATGGGATCAGGTGCTTGTATAATTACACTTGAAGTACTATGTAATTACACTGTTAGTACACCTTTGCTTCAAAGTACTGCATGAAAAACCCTCAACACTTGATATAATTGTATGGGCGAGCTTGAATTATAGTTTTTCTATTTGTTGTATTTTTATTATCCACTGTTGTGACTGAATAGTTTTTCTTGCCCAGGGGGAAGACTCAGAGGTAAGAGCAAAAACTGAGTGGTTGGAGGGGCTTTTATCTGGTTGTTTTATCTGGTTTTGTCCGGTTGCTTGTCGTCAAAAGAAAACATTCTGGGGTTTTTTTGCACTCTTTTAGTTGCGGGTAATGGACGTAGTTTAAAAAAGTGTCTGGGCAAAAAAAAAAAAGAGCAAAGAGCGAGAAGACTGGGAGGAAGTTGAAAGGGAGGAATGATAACAGAAGTGACTTTTGAGACTCTGGTTTGGTTCCCGATCCCAGTCACACTAACAGAGCTGTTATCGGAGAAGGCTGTCATAAGCAGAAAGTAAAAAAACTAAAAAAACAAGGTGAAAATCTTAGAGATCGAAGCTCTTTTTGCAGCTTTAAATTTATTTCCCCTTAAATATTATTTTCCCTTCAGTATTATGCTTATTAGCCTGTCGAAGTCAGGGAGCAATGCGTTTAAGAGGATTCTCCCTTTTGCATTTTCAAAAATGTGCTTCATATGTATTTAGTGGCACCCACAGCAATTAACAGGGCAAATATCCATCTCTGCTGAATAGAGGGGTGTTTCTTGGTTAGGCAGGCACACACCTTTAAAAGCAAGGTACTAGTTTCGCAGCAGAGAAAATTTACATTTTCTTACACCATTTTTTTCCCCAGCGCGTGACATTTTCCCTGTCTTAACCCCTTATTGCCTGAATAAATAAAAAAATTTAAATTAATTTTTTGCTGTATTAAGGTCTTAAGGGGTTTGAGGCTAATTTGCAGCAATCGTCAACAAGGGGTTAAGACAGGATAATGATCCAGCGGACTTAATTTGGTCACCTAATTTTTTAAATGGTAAAATCTCATGCAATCTTCCTTCATGAGTCCTTATGGCATGATACAGGTGAAATAGTCAAGCCACTATTTTATTTAAATGTTATTTCTTCATATTTGAGTTGAAACAGAGTGTAGCTCCATCTAACTTTGTTTCTTTATGCCCCTAGTCTCCACAGTGCAGTACAGTCTCCTGGAGCAAGTGCTCCCATCAAAATCCTGACTTTCCAGGGTTTTATATCATATTTGCGCAAAAGTGGATGAAACCAGCATTCTACATGTTTGGAAAATGTCAATGTTGTTTCGTGGTAATTTATTATATCGATTGCTAGACCTCCTGCTCAATAGGTTTCACAAATTGGGCTTTTTTTCCTCCCGAGCCATGACATAATAACACAGGTCATTTGAATACACGTTCACACACACACCTGTTTGCCCTAGGGCAGGCAAAGATCGGCTGAAAAACCATTCCGTGTCTGATCCATTAGAAACTCTTAATGATGCATTTTACAGTAACTGCACCAATTAGTAGGCGCCAGGTGCCACTCATCCAATCCTGATGTCAGGGCTGGATCTCCGCATAGGCCAACAGAGCCCCAAACGTCGCATGGGGCCTGGAATTATGGGGCAAAATTTCATATTGATATTCTTTTTTTAAATATATATTAGTAGTATATATATATATACAATATGTTTTTTTTTTTTTTCATAATGCTTACTGGCCTAACAAATACATGTTTATCACACAGAATCCTCATTATCATTATTATTATTATTAGTAGTAGTAGTAGTAGTCATAAAAAATAAATAATGCAAATTAAATAATATCTCCAATCTAGCGTTAAATCTAAGAATTCCATCTCTCAGAATACCATGTTGGAGGGGGGTTGGGGGACCCCAAATGGAGGTGGGACCTAGGGCCCTGCTGGGTGCCAATCAATAAATGGGGATTTATAGCATCATAGGAACTCTGCAGGGACACAGACACCTTTGCCAGGGCGACGGCAGTTATCTTTTTTAAAGCTCTCTGATACTTTCTGTTATATTCTTTGCAGCACTTTATGGTAAATATTTCATGTTAATGTCGACGGCCCATGCATTTGGAAACTGCATAAAGATTCTCGAGTATAATCCTAGCAGAGTGGTGTTTCCAGCTAATCATTGATCAAAATGGTTTCGAGAAATGACAGTGAATCACCGGGAGTTCAGTGCTGGTGGTTTGAGCAGTACAAGAAACCACAATATCTCATTTTTTTCTGCGACAGAGAGGTCAAATATGTGTGAAACATGCAACACCCCTGTAAGTGTTGTGAAACATACATCGATGGGATGAAAAAGCTCAAACTGCTCAAAAGCTCGAGTGCAACATACCCCTCTCTCAATATTACAAGGTGGCACCCAGATGAGGGGATGAGAGACAGACAGACAGAGAGAGAGAGTTTTTGAAAGAGTGATAGAGCCAGACACAGATATGGTGGGAGACAACAGAACAAAGAAACAGGACTGTATTGAAGAAGTGCAGGTAAAAGTGTGTGTGAGAGAGAGCATGTGTGAGTGCACTCATGCGTGTGTGCTCGTGTATGTGAGGGGCATGACTGTGATAATCTTGTTAACACCCAATGTGGTACAGAAGAGAATGGGTCTCCATGGGGATGTCTGTTGGTGTTGAATATATCCCATCATCCAGACACTCACAGTGATGAGGATTCAATATCCCATCATCTCCTGCTCGTACAGCAATGAAGATCTCCCACAGTCACAAAGTCACACACCCACACTGATGAAGGCTAAATCCTCCCCCTAACTGCCACATACCTAGAGCGATAAGGACTCAATCTCCCATAACCACTATCTCCCCAAGTGGGAGGAGGACTCAATGTCCCATAATCGCTATCTCCCCAACTATAACGACTCAATCTCTCAGAAAGCCTCTAGCCCCCATGACAAATACATGCTCAACCAAGAGAGAAGTGATGGAAGGAGATGATTATCTCTGATTATCTGTCAATACTCTCCTCATCCAAATTGGGGGGGGGGGAGTATTGGAGGGGCCTAGTTTATCAGCCCCCACTATCTCTCAACACCCATCTGCCAAACTGCAGAAGCCATTTAATTGCTGTTCTGCAGTCCTACCATGCAGCTTCATGGAGATAAGAGGCGCACTGAGGAGATCGTATCGGCCGCTGTGTCGCCACAGGATGAAATTATATCACACAGAGTCGCTTGGACACTGCGTTCTTCTCCTTGCAATTCCCATTTCTGTCAAATCAGGATGTACAACACATAATATAATTGAATCAAGTGAATACACACAGTTGTTAAATATATACTGTGAAACATTTTAAATTATATTGATAATGTGCAGAGTGAAAACCTTTCCTTGTTTTTGCTTTCCCGATGTTTTTGCATTGAGTGCGCAGCATCCAGCATTACATTACATTCATTCAGCAGATGCTCTTATCCAGAGCGACTTTCAATGCAAGAGACCGTAAGTGCATCCGGAACAAAAAATGTTTTTTTCTTTCCTTTTAACTGTTAAATGTATTAAATGTCTGAAGGACGTTTACATGCATTAATTTAGCAGATGCTCTTATCCAGAGCGCCATACAGCTCGGTGCATTCAGTAAGGTTATATGGAGACCAGTACAGATATAAAAATTGATTGTGACACAATTTCAATGAAGCATCATTGTGAAAAAAACAATGCTGTACAGTATCAGGGTGATATTAATATTTAAATATTAATACAAGTCTATAGCTGTTACAGTTGGCCAAAATTTGGGAGAAGAGGCTTTTTCCTTTCTTTGACTTCGTGCCATTCAGCTGTGCCTTTTTGGAAAATGCTTTTGCAAAGATTTTGACCTTACTTGCTTGTCCATTTTTCCCTGTGCATATTTTTCTTGTATACGTTTTGATAGCTAGGGAAGCGTAGAGTAAGGGAAGCAGTCTGCGGAAGATAACGTCCATTTTGATTTGGAGTGAGTTTAGAACCTATTCTCTCTGGTGCTAGGGCTTAGTCAGACTGTTTTATTGATTTGTATTATATCCTTTCGTTGTCATGTGAGTATGTTCACTATCTGTCATATGTCATAAATAAATCCTGTATCTTTTTATCGAACCCGTTGACTCAAAGGAATATTTGTTTGTCGCGTCCCATCTTGGTCACCACCCGCACCACCCGGCTATTTGAGTGGGCGTTTTTATGGGTTCGTAACAACAGTAAACAGTAATTAGTTACACAAGTGCAGCAGTATTAAATAAAGTGGCAGTGGTAAAGCTGCATCCTGGCTGCAGCTCGCATTCAATTCAAGTCATTGGTGTCCCGAGCCACAAGAGATAGTGCTCCCTCCTGCGTTCAGTCACTGATCACACCCTACACCCCTTCCAGATCTCTCTGATCGGCCTCCTCTAGCCAGTTGACTTTCCCATCACTCTGCACGCCCAGCAATCATTCCTCATGGCCCCGCATCTGCTCTACTCTTGTCCCTAGATAAAGGAATGACCTTCCCCACTTGGTCAGGACGGCAGGATCTCTCGCAAGGTTCCAAAAAAAGACTGAAAACTCACTTTTTCAGACTTCACCTCAAATAAAGAAAAGAAAAACTAAATTAATGTATAATAACCTTCCTCTCACTGTTTGTATTACGGGGTTTTTGGCAGGAGCTTCGGCAATGAAGATGACTAGCCTGTAGTTCACTGTTCGACAGCTCTAGCGATATTCCCCAGCCATATTAATGCACTCTTGTAAGTCGCTTTAGATAAAAGCATCTGCCAAATAACTAAATTGTAAATTGTAAAGGACGATAAAAACAAGATTCATGAAATCACTGGAAGACGGCTGCAAGGCCATAGCAAACCTTTCATCTGAAAAGCAATGAGCTGCACAGTAAAAAATATATATATTTCTGCAGAGATACACAATGCACATGTATGGCACATGTTTGGCCCAGAGCACAGAACCCTACTTCAATATCAGATTTTCTGGCTTTATTTTGTTTTTGCCTGTAGCATAACCCAGGAAAGGATGGAAGGGTAGATCATTCCACTGTTCGTCCATTTCTTCTGCCTCTGTCAGAAGATGGCCTTTGACCTCTGCCCTCTCTTTGAAGACTCTGGCAGGCAGTTTCCGAGACTTCGAGCTGAAGATAGCGGCACTCTCAGCAGCGATTGCGGGTTTCCCGCAGCAAACTCAAGCGCAAAACCACCCGAGGAAAGACATGTTCGCAGGTTAAGTTCAGACAGGCGGTGGTAAGAAAAACGAAAGCCACTCTATCTGTTGACATGTTTGGAGCACAGGCCTTCCGATGAACTCTCTGTGCACTTTCATACCACACCGATATGGCGTGGATATTTCACGAGGCACGACCGCACCTACATGCCAAGCTCTCCAAGAGCGTTTGTACGTGCGTTTAGCAGATCAAGGGATTAATCTGCCTTCAGATCATGAAGGTTGAGCAGAGGAGGCGAAGGAGAGGAAGGGTGATGCGGAAATTTGCAATGCACAAAGAAAACAGGCCGGCCGTTTTATGCAAAAGGCATGATTGGTAGTTGGGTTGAGTAGGGGTGTGGTCCATTCCTCCCAAACTTCAGTCATTTAACTCCAGTCACCTCGCGGTAGCATTCAGGGCTGTCAGACATCTTTACAGCCCCTCCAGAGACCATGAACCCCTTGTCGTTTGAGAAACGACACCTTGAGAAATGATTTGCGAGGAGATGGATCGATGAGTCAGATCTACCCGAAAATTGCATCTTCATTATTAACAACAATATTTATGATCACTAGTGTCATTTTTCAGACATGGGGCGAATGACAGTGAAGCTAAATATGTTGCATGATATACTTTTGTGACTTTGGTTGTCAGAAGCGGAGACTCATGCCCGCCATTACAGTTCATTTGGACAGAGATCTGAGGCAGGAAGTGAAGATTAATCTAGAGCAACTCTACAGTACTGAGCTCAGGGAGCTGTTTATTACAGGAGGCATAGCAGCAAGAGGAAGACACACCGCATACACAAATGTACAAACACAGTCATACACAGGCACACGTGCACACACACACACACACACACACACACAGAAACATACACACTCATACATACACACACACAAATACATACATAAACACACACATACACACTCCTACACACAGACAGACACACACACACACGTCCATACACACACATAATGGCTGTTTCTTCGCATGCGAAGATCAAGGAAAGAAATTAGTTGTTGATTTGCAATGGGTTTTTATTTGCGGCAGGCATGTTGGTGGCTGAATAAGCCAATACTTGACGAGCAGGTCCTGTGGCAGCTCGGGCACTGGTACTCGTGGCTGGTAGAGGCCTGGGTAAGGGACTGGGCAGAGACTGTGCCTTTTCTCCGCCTCCTTCTCTCCTCAGCAGTTTGATGCCTGATGTTGTCGAACCTCAGAGCTCCTTTCCTGGCAGTGGAGCGCCAGCTGTTTTTGTCTGCAGCCCTGACTTCCCAGGCCTTGGTGTCAATTCCTGCAGCAGTGAGTTATTGTTTGAGCTGATCTTTGAAGCACTTGACCGGGCCACTTCTGTTACGCTTCCCTTGACACAGCTCACTGTAGAGGACTGCTTTGGGCATCTTTGTGTCCTCCATGCGCGCGACATTACCTGCCCAGCGCAACCTGCCGTATTAGCAGGATGGACTCCATGCTGGGCATCTGGTCTTTCTCCAGAACTACGTTGTTGGTGATGTAGTCCTGCCATCGGATGTTCATGATGGAACGCAGACAGCGCTGTTGGAAGCACTCTAGCAGCCGGATGTGTCTCTTGTACAGGACCCAGGAGCCATACAGTAGAGTGGAGACAACCGCCCTATACTCCTGAATCTTTGTGATCTGGTGAAGTGAGTGGTTCTGCCACACTTGCATGTGTAGCCAGTCAAAAGAACAGTTCTTTCTACTGTTCTTCACGATCTGCATGAGGCTTGCCTGGGCCTTGAGCTTTGCTGAGTCTGGCCTCAAGCTTGAGCTGGAATTCTTCCCTAAGCAGACAGAGCTTGTGAACAATCATTTGTGGGGGTAGTGGGTTTTTCTTTCTGTTTGGTGGTTTGGTTTTAAGTCAGACCTTAGCCCACACTAGTCTATTGTCAGTGTAATAATCAGCACTTAGCACAGGGGTGAGCAATTCCGGTCCTGGAGGGCTGGTGTGTATGCAGGTTTTTGTTTCTACCAATTACCCTGGCTCAATTAGCTAATTAGTTGGATACGCTCATGCTGGTTCACCACAGCAGATTAGACCACAGTAACATGTTTAATAAGGGAACACAAAAACAGCCTTCAGCTGTTCTTCATGGGCTTATCAATTTAGCTAAAATGGCAGATCACGTAAATGATTGGGCTAATTAAATAATTAAGAGCAGAAGTTGGCCTCAAATCCAGAAACAGACACAGCCCTCCTTGCCCACTCCTGGCTTAGCATGACTCTGGTATGGAGAATGTCATTGGTGTCCTGTTGCCATACCAGGATCTAATCCAGATGTGTATGGCAGTAACACAGTCATACACATCCATACACACACACACACATCCATATACATACACACACACACACACACACACACACACAAACAAACACATACAGTAACACAGTCAAACACATCCATACACACACACATATCCATGCATACACGCACACACAGACGCACACACACATACGGTAACACAGGCATACACATCCATATACACACATATACAGCAACACAGTCACACACACACACACACACACATACAGGCATACACATAAACACAGTCATACACACACACACACACACACACACATATAGTCACACAGCCATACACATACACACAATCATATACACACACACACATAGTCATACAAATACACACCTACAGTCATACACACACACACAGTCATACACAGGCACACATGTACACACAAACACACACACACTCACTCACTCACTCACTCACTCACTCACTCAAACACACATACGTTCACACACACACCCACACACACACACAGATCCATAGCTCTGGAAGAAAACTTCAAAAGCAGGTTGTGACCTTTTGAAAGGCCAGTGTGCTCTAACTGGGGGCCCAGGGCAGAAATATGGGTAAACAAACTCTGTGGTTTAGGGGTACAGTAATAAACTCCTTGTACAGAGTACTCTTTCACTGGTTCCTTCTGACTGACATTTATTACACTGGCCAGCGAGGGGTCACTCCAGGCTCAATGTTCACTCTGTATGGAATACCATTTATGATTCATCAAAAAAGGAACAGCTTTTAAGCTAGTACTGTAAGTGGTCCTTTCTTCTCTTGCGTTCTTTTTTTGTTAGAAGATAAATAATTTTACCGTGTTTGGAGGAAATATTGATAAATAGCATTCTCCCCATTTGCTAAAGTAAACCATTACATTAATCCCCACCACCCCTCACACACACACACACACACACACACAAACACCAGTCCCTGCCTCCTGCTATTGTTCCAGCTCAAATCATTAATGGAACAGCTGTATTGTAATGGCACTTAGTCACCCTATCCATTACTGCAAATGGCCAGTGTCCCTGGCTCTCCATATAACTGTCCTGCCAGGGTAGCCTCCTTTTTCATGGAGTTCCGTAATCTACATTCCCACAGTCCATTTCACTCCCCCACGTTGTATAAGTCGCTCTGGGTAAAGAGTGCCCGCTGAACTAATTTTATGTAATGTAGCGTAAATTTCACTCCACAGTGAAAAAACGATAATTGGCTCATTTGGAGTTTTTTTAATGCCATTTTGATCCCCTTTGGGAAGCACTGTGTGACAACCTGTTTGTAAATGGCGCTATGCGTAAAAATATTGATTGATTGAAGAAGAAAGGAAATGGACACCACATGGATTTAATTATAACAGTGAGTATCTGCAAAGCCCCTCCTTACACTGACATCAGCTGTGCTTGTGTTTTTAATGAGATTGTTTAAACCCCACTGGCATCAATATGATCCATCTTCATTTAAACTGCTGAATATTAATGGAGAATGTCATATTCACTCTCATGCATTGCTCTCTTTCTCTCTTACTCATTCATGAACTCTCTCTCCCTCTCCCTTACTCACTCATTCTCTCTCTCTCTCTGTCTGTCTGTCTCTCTCTCTCTCTCTCACTCACTCATTCCCCTCTCTGTCTCTTACTCACTCATTCACTCTCTTTCTCTGTCTGTCTGTCTGTCTCTCTCTCACTCACTCACTCACTTATTTTATCTCTCTCTCTCTCTCTTACTCACTCACTCGCTCTCTCGCTCTTACTCAATCACTACCTCTCGCACACATGCAGATATACAGTGGAATATATGTAAACACACACATGCTGACATGCAGACATAGTGTAGAGTATATGCAAGTACACACACACACATACACACACTCACATGCAGACATAGTGTAGAGTATATGCTAGTACGCACACACACACACATACACACACTCACATGCAGACATAGTGTAGAGTATATGCTAGTACACACACACACACATACACACACTCACATGCAGACATAGTGTAGAGTATATGCACACACACACACATACACACACTCACATGCAGACATATGCTCTATAACTGCACATGCTCTATAACTGAAACACACACACACACACACACACACACATACACGTAGTCATAGAGTAGAGTATGTGCAAGCACACACAAAACTCTTACACACACATACACTTACTTGCACCAAAATCAGAAATTAATCTTGGGACTGTGTAATCAAACGCCGGGAGCACCAGGCTCTCTGCATCACTACACCTGTCAAGACACAGCATCAGATAAACCCGGGGGGGGCTGTCACTCAATAACAAAACAAAATCACCACAGCCACCATTGTGACGTGCTCCTTATCCTGAAGCTACAGCTGCATTCACACACCTTACTGCAGCTTACGGACACGGTCCCGCCCTCTCTGGAGCAGTGAATCGAGCCCATGGAAATATGAATTATGGGATAGATTTGTTAAAAGAGAGAGAGAAGAGAGAGAGAGAGAGAAGAGAGAGAGAGAGAGAGAGAGAGAGACAATGGGTATATTGCTATTCACGACATCGTCCACCGATTAATTACAGTTGAAAGCATTTCTAAAAGGTGCTCCCGCTCCCTGCTACGGTGGGTTCCCCCTCAAAGATGAATCCTTCCCCTTGACTAACGGCTGGGTCAGGATGCCAGCGCTTGCTATCGGAGGGAAAATAATTACGGCATGTACATTAATAACCCCCGGAGAGGAGAAGAGAGGGAAGAAACGCGATGAATTTATGGTCGGCGTTCGGGCTCGGCTTTCATTCAAGCTCTAATCCAAACCGCATGCTCCTACTCTGCCACGCGGGGGGGGGGGAGCACAAAGTGGAAATTGATGGGCGAACAGTAATAGAATCCATGGGGTAACTGTTTATGGTGAAGATAACTCAAGTATCACCCGTGCTCCTATTACCGTGAGTGCTGTTTCTGAAAATTTCTAAATTTCAAGAAACACACACACACACACACACACACACACACACACTGCTGCTACTGCTGTGTGAGAAGGAGGATGAGCCCCTGTGGGTTGTGGATAAGCGGTGAAACTCGTGGCTCTATGGGTAACCACATATTAAATATTGGGGGGGACATAATGAAAGGGAATGTTTTATATCTACAAATGATTGGGGGGGAGAGATATATTTACGCGTTACAACTCTGGCTCTATGGCTCTGTATCCACCCCACAGCTCCGCATATGCCCCATTGGTCAGGGTTGGGTGACTGCTGGGGGACAGGGAATGATGGGGACCCCCCCTCTGCACCCTCATTGTCCACCCACAACCCCCTCCCAAAAAAACACCCACTCCCCAAACAGTCAGTTCTCTATGGAGATAAAGACAATTATCAGGCAAGTGAGCCATTGTCGTCCCCATCATCCCTCCCAGTGATTTCTGTCTGTAGATTCTCTCTCAGTGGACTAGGCCTAAGCTTGTCAGCTTTGTATCGGACCTCCCCGGAGGTCCACGGATTCAGATCCAAAGTGCCCACTGACTCCTTCCCTGTCCTTCGCAGGACGTGTTTAGCATTCTGGTTGTGATGCTGGGAGAGGAGAGGGACTGGATTGAGAGGGGGTGGGGGGTGGGCACAGATGCTAATGGGCGCTGATGCTAGGACCATGAAGAGGGGTGTTGGCATTGGGTGACGAGAGAACTGGGCCTTCAGCCAACAGCAGGAACAGAAAACAGAAACACACACACACACACACACACATACACCCGCAGCCCACAATGCACAAACAAACACATCAATCCCCCCACAACCAACAACACACACTAATACACACACACCGATCCCTCAGCAACCAACAATACACACACCAGTATATACACACCGATCCCCCAGCAAGCAACAACACACACACTAATACACGCACACCGATCCCCCAGCACCAAACAATACACGCATACCAATCAAACAACCAACACACACACACACACACACCAATATACACACGTACATACACACGCACACAGGGGCGGATTATGAGATTCCCAATCCCTCCCCCGCGCATGCACACACAGCAAGAAGTGACTCGCGCTCCAACCACCTGCTTACGTGACACATATAAACCACCTGTAGACAACCTACAGGATTTACATCACATCAACACATGCTGCAATAAGCTACGTTAATTTACTTGAATTGCCGAGTTATAACACATTGACTGACTAAATAAAAGACACCTGTTTAACCCATCATACAGGATTTATGAGACATCAGACATTTATTTTGTATAATTTTCTATTATTGTATTGGAGCTAGGAACCACAACAGAATAATAAACGTGAAGACCAACGAGAGAAAAACAAATCAGCGCCACAGACAGGCTTGCTTAACATCATAGTGTCACGAATAGTACCAGAAAACCAGGCGTGGACCCAGAAATGCAATAACTTATTTTATTTTGTAAACAGGCGATGGTCAGGCAGGAGTAATCAGAGCAATGCAGGGATCCAAAGAATGGTCGGGGACAGGCAGAGTTCGTTCCGGGCTTCAGGAGTATCAGGGGCAGGCAAGGCGTAGTCAGTGGGCAGGCGAAGGTTGATAACGTGAAAGCAGTCTGGGGAACACAGGGAGGAGCGGGAACGAGACTGAGATAAAGACAGAGACACTGACAGAGCACAAGCACGAACACGATGAAACAAAACAGAGACAGAGACAGAGACAGAGACAACGCTGGAGAGTAGTGTAAGCATACGCAAAGCACAAGACAATCTGGCAACGAACATGGGAAAACACACAGCTTAAATACATTAAGACATAACAAGAAACAATCAGGAATAAACATGAATGCAGCTGACTGCAATCAGACACATGAGGAATTAAGTGAAAACGATAATACAATAACGAGACAATCAGGAAATGAACATGGGAAACGAACAGCTAACCACATCAGACATAACGAGAAACAGGTGAAACAGATAATACACTGACGAGACTGGAATAGGTAAGCGAAAGTAAAAACACGGACCAGACAACTAGGAAAACATGGAACAAACTACAAACGCTTAATTATGGGAAACACGAACACGAGACGTGACACATAGCAATATTTAAATCACATATTAATATGTATTTACTATTATTTTACTATTTTTTAAAGAAATATGAGACCAGAAATGTGTTTTTTGAGGACCCCTCTGACCTCTGGGCCCCTGGGCCTGTGCCTGACAGGCCCGTTTGGTAATCCGGCCCTGCACGCATACACAGCCCGCAATACATACACACTTACACTGATCCCCCTGAAACCAACCACACACATCAATCCTCCATCAACAATACACACACACACCAATCCAACAACCAACAACACACACAGCACACACACACACACACACACCAATCCCCCCAATAACCAAAAACAGACACAATAGTTAATAAACACACAGACACACAAATATACACATACCAATCCCTCAGCAGTGAACAATACACACACGCCAACCTTCCCGGGCGAATGTGCGATATGAGTGATTGCAGGGAAATATATTAGTGAATTCAAGTTAATAACTTAATTTCAGGTTGCAGGCAATCAGATGACACAACCTTAAGACACTACATCCTATGCTGACATACAAAGTGTAAAACTGTTCATGCAAAGTGCTTAACTGACTTGCAGAATTCTTACCTTAAGACACTACATTCTATGCTGACATACAAATTGCAAAACTGTTAATACAAAGTGCTAAACTGACTTGCAGAATTCTTAATATTACAACAATGTTCAAAAGCTCATTACTACAAATGCAGGTCACAAAAACAATTCAACAGGTATTTGTAGTCATGTATCATTACTTCCAACAACCTTGCCCAGGTGAGTAGCACTGCAACACAATTGATAATCTCTTCACCACTACATAAAAGGCTGCTTAGAAACCTGAATGGCAGTTTCTGACAACTGCCTGCCTTCGCTGCCTTGCAAATGAAGATATCAGATGCGACGTAGATATAATTCTGTGGCCAAATGCAGCAGAGAGGCAAAATGCTGCTTAAGCACTGACATGCATTTATGTTGTTTTTTTTACTGTAAAGTTTTTTGTTACTGTAACTGTTTTTGCTTTTACTGTAAAATACAGTTGAGTTTTCTGCATTACAGTAATGTATGATTTATTTCAATGGAATGAGAATGACGTTTAAAAATGACAATCAGACCATCTGCCCACATTACAAATGGCAGCCTACTCCACACACAAGGGAGAAAAACAAACAAAACAAACAAACAAACAAACAAACTAACTAAAATAATTCAAGCCATAACATTTAGCATAATCTGCATCCAGCTGAAAAACAACATTATGTAATATTTCAATAATGACAGTAAACTTTAATGATGAATATATCCAATGTTTTGAAGCTATGATAAACTCCTTGCATGATATGCAATCTAATTTGGTTCAATTATATTTATTTTGCATGCAATATGTGATTTTGAGCCCAAGATTAGGATTATATCATTTTGTGTTATGACCAAAGAACACTTTCAAACTCTTTTTTGATTAGAAGGATCTTTTGTTTGGCAGCATTGTTTGATGATATTGAAAATGCATCAATGATTTAACTTCACTGTTAAATATCTAATGTTCTGGTGCTATGATAAACTTTTGCATATAATATTCTCTCATTTGACACCGGTATTTTTATTTTACCTGCTATATTATATTTTGAACCCAAAATGAGCAGTATGGCATTCTGTATTAAGAGTTTTGCACATTGAAACTCTGTTGTGCAAAATGAGTCCAAGCAATAGTAAAAAACTGTATATAAACAAGCACCTCACCTCACTTTGTTGTATCTCTGATACTACAAACAGCTGCTCATTGTGTCCCACCACCTCCGCGCTCTCCTCCTTAGTTTCCCTAATTTATTCATGCCTAGGGTCAATCGGGGTTTGCATCTCCGGAAGAGAAAATAACGCATACCCTCAGACTGTAAAATAACACATAATCTCGGACCGTGTCTGAGGGCCTGATTTTTTTGCTTAGGGGAGGTTCGCACAACTCCACGACCAGGGATCGGCCTTCCCGAAGCAATGTCCCAGCCAATCCTACTATACATTCAAAATATGGTCATCAGAGAAGAGCGGACTATTGAAAGTTTAGTTGTAGAATGACACCATTTTGATATCAATAATATGGTGTGCAGCAAAATACAAAGAAGACTCGACAAACAGCATTTCAAACACAGCACTCAAAACAAATCCAAGCACTGAAACACAATGCAAACAGTGAACACACTGTGTGTGTGTGTGTGTGTGTGTGTGTGTATGTGCAGCATATGCATTAGCATTACTGTATTTCACTGAAACACAGCCCATATGGTACACAAACCCAAACACACACTACCACACACACACACACACAAACACACACTCCATCAACTTCACACACACCACACACACATACAGCACATACTCTATAACTCAAACACACACACACACACACACACACACACACATACACATACACCACACACTCTATCGCCCTCACATACACCACACACCACACACACACACACAGACCGCACACACACTCATATCAACTCAGATGGCTCACATTTTCATGCTTATCTCTCTGACTCTACGATACAATTTGTCCGAAACACTGAGCTGACCCCACCACAACAATGATAAAGTAATTTAATCGATTTCATTGCAAAATGCCTGAGTCTTTACTTTCTTTCTTTCGTAATTCATTTGTTTCCCAGAATCCCGAAAAAAAACAAGCAAAGCATTTTCTTTTTATTACCCATGGCCCCATCGCTCCCACCCTTCCAACCCCCACCCCACCCTCTTTTTGTTGCTTCATATCATCAGCAGGCTCCGAGTCCCTTCATCAGCATATCGACATTGTGCCACTGCTTTATAACTTTACCCCGGTCCGTAATTAAACAAAGCGTCGCCGCATTGCTGTACCGATGAAATAATTAAACACGCTCTACTGTAATTGGCGATATGTCATGTCAGACTGGCAGCTGAACGGGAAGGCTGATGGGTCTGGAACTGGGGGTATTATTTATTTTATTTAAAGAAGGGGGGGGAATTATTTACCTAATTAAAATAAAGGCCATTTTATTTAATTTCATTTTCCAGTATAAGGCATGTGAAAACATAAATGAATACATTGACTACATGGTTTGTTTATCCATATGGCACAGCCACCACCCTCTCCCCAACCCAGGTCCTGTTTCTATTCTTTTTTTAAGTTGACTCCATATTTCTTATTGCAATGAAGGGCATGCCCCTGCCCCCTTCCCCCATCCCACCACCCGGGGGCAGTTTGACCCATTAGTAATGCTCTCAGCACTGCCTGGCTGGCCCTGTGCCCTTTCGATGGGGAGCATAAATGACTTGTCAATCTCCATTTTCCTCCTGACACCTGTCCCGGGGTGTTGACAGCAGTGAGAGGGGGAGGGGGAGTGGGCCGGGGGGTGATGGGTGGGCGAAGGTGCTCCCTGTTGCACCCTGCCACAAATTACCGTCAGCGTTGTGTGAAAGAATGCGCCCACGCACATCCATGATTTGTCGTGGGAGGTATGTACAACAAAAACAATTATAATTACGTAAATGAGCACAGCCACAAAATATACATATTGCGTATGTATATACAATTTATATAATATACAATATAAATGTTGCGTCCAGAGACAGCTGGAGCAACCCCCCTCCCCAAAACTATAACACCACCCGAAAAAGGCATGGGACTGTTATATATACGCCATTTAGCAGACGCTTTTATCCAAAGGGACTTACAGTAATGAATGCATTCATTTTTCAGTATATGTGGTCCCAGTGGGAATTGAACCCACAAACTAAGCGTTGCCAACGCCATGCTCTACCTACTGAGCCACACAGAACTACAGGACTCTTCTGGGCCATGGGTAGCAAGCTACAGGTCATAATACCCAGAGGTCCTAACAGTTCTTGTTTCTGCCTGTTCCCCTCCTGATCTCTCCTCCCTGTTTTCTAAGAGCTCATCTCCTCCTGCCTACACCGTTTGTCCCCGACACTGGAGCGGGAGCATGCCCTCTCACACACTCCGGCTCGGTAGATAACTACTTCACTCCCAGCACTGTGCAATCCGAGCCCTCGAACCAGAACATCAATTTAGACGCCGCGCACCCACAAAATTATTTATGCTCCCTTCTGGCACGTGTATCACATCACAACGTGTCGGACTGTGAATAGTGATATAGATTTTTGTTGATCAGTTGACAGACTGAGAGGGTTTAACTTTTCTTGGGGTTTTTTTGTCGTTCTGCTGCCACAGGCTGAAAGGGACGGCAATTGAGGCTGGCGCACGCTTCTTGTGGAGACGAAGTTCGCTTCAAAATGATGTAGGCGTGGAGAAAACTAACAAGTGCATTCGCCACGCAAGGCGATTGCTCAGCATGCCGTGCGCCTCCCAGAATTCGTAACTAGGCAACCTCGTCTCAGACTAACTCCAATCTGTGGGCATTACATTTTTTCCTTTCCATTTGAGCTTTAGGATGAAACCATAAGGTGTGTGTGTGTGTGTGTGTGTGTGTGTGTGTGTGTGTGCATGCCTGTGTGTATGTCTGTGTCTGGGTGTGTGTCGGTGTGTGTCAACAATTTTAATATAATGAATCACAATCGGTTAAAAAAGGATTAACTTTCAGGAAGTGAGACACAGGTGGGAGGTGCTTAGGTAGTGCTCTAACAGCCAGCCAATTAAAAGTACTTCAGAAATCCTGAAGCGGAAATCGACGGCTATCGGCCCTTTTTCAACCAATTTAACCAGACAGTAAGCCGAGGACATGCAGTCTGAGAATGGGCCCAATGGTCAGTTGACCTGAGCTGAGGTCGAAGGTCAAATGAGTCAGTGCTAGTGCTCGTGGGGCGATTGAGGCTTTTTCAGGGAGTCTCAGCGATATGGGGCACTGGTGGAGGTGCTTTCTGCAGAACAGTGAACCAGAAAATGAAGCAAAAAAACTCTCACCATTCCAATCAGTTTTGGCACCCTTTCAGTGCTTAATGGGATTTATTTGTGGGGAGTCAGAGGAGAAAGGAGAGGGGGAGATATATCCTCCATTTTGGCATTTCATTTGGCTTTCATACACAGGCTCATTTCCATGCTCAGAATGAATGAAATTTAGAGTTCAGGCACTTCCCTGACCTGCACACAACCTTAAACACATAGACACACACACACACACACACACACACACACACAGCCTTAAACACACGCACAACCTTAAAACACACACACACACGTACACACACACAACCTTAAACACACACACACACATACAGCCTTAAACACAAACACACACACACACATAACCTTAAACACACACAAACCTATGCAATGCCCACATTTGCATAAAAGGTGTGCAAATGTCAGTATTAGCGTTAGGAAGCACAAACGCTGAGAATCTTCACCACCAATCACTCGACTCTTCTCTGCGGATGCACTGGACTGCCATTGACCAGGGAGGAAGCAGAAAAGGAGACTAAGAGGGGTGGGTTTGGCCTCTGAGTGTCTGCTGCAGGCAAACAGATGGGAGAGGTTCCCCCTGCCCACTAACTAATGCTGTCCACATGCTTCTGCCAGAAGCATATTTCCTAAAAGTGCTTTTCGGAATAACAATTTTTAACCTTTCTGCATCCAGTGACAGATGTAGTTGCGCACCATGGAAAATGCATTTTGAACACAATTAAGTTCAGGGAAGATGAAACACACACACACACACACACACACACACACTCATGCTCACAAACACACACCCAGATACTTACACGCTCACTCATACACACACACCCTCTCACACAGACACACACACACACCCTCACTCACACACACAGGCCAGTCAGGGTGGCATGCTGCATTGTGAGTGGGTCTTTTGTGAGTCAAAAATAGGTGTAGCCCCAAAGAAGCCCCACCTCCACCCTTGCGGCTACACCTCATAAATTATAGTAGTTATTATTCCGCTCCCCGCAGTAAAACTCCTCTGAATGGAAGTGGCTCCTGTCCCACACCAGACTTATTTTAAAGAGGATGACCTCATACTTTACATTTCTCTTTTAGTTTAGTTTTCTTTTAAAAGGGAATTCAGTAGATATTGGCAGAAAACCTCAATTTTGGGGGTGGCCCTGAATCACCTTTCTTCTCGAACTCAGCGCTTTCCTGACATCAGGAATAATGGCCTTTTTTAAAGAATAAATAAATAAATAAAAGTAGGCAATGCCACTGATGACTAAAAGAACAACAGCTCAGGGCGGTTCAGAGAGGTTCTGATCTCCTTTGGTCAGAGCACGATTACCCAAGACAAACAGGAACCGGCACACTCATATTGTGTCAGAAATTGTGGCATTGGACAACGGAGGGAGGGGGGGGGAGTAGTATGGCACACAGTGATTACAGTTTTTTTCAGTTGCTAACAAGCATCGGTCAATACTGAAGACACTTTTTCAAAACTCTTCATACAGTCTGCATTACCAACATGCATCTTAGCCAAACAGTTAATCTCACTTCCAAAACTCACTCAAACTACCAAAACACTTCATACATGTCTCAAAATAAGGCAACAATTCTCACTCAGAAAGCATACATTGTCACTCATAACACACTGACCTAAAAAACACTATAACAACAGGGAGCATTACATTAATTATGAACTTTTATCTTTGAAGTTTGAATGATTTTTCACATAAATCAGTATTTCATTATAGAATAAGAATAACACCTTTTCACTTTATTGACTTTACTAAAGTATATGTAACAACAATGAATCAGAAATACAGAAATTTGCTTCAATATTGTTTATTTTTTCTATATCTCTGCATATAGTAATTTACTTGTGAAAAATAAAAAGTTGAAACAAAAAATAGCAATTTCCTGAAATTCCAGGGCTGCAATAATAATCACAAAAAAACAACAACATATATATTATAATCACTCATACTGTACAGTACTGTGAGGATTCTAGTTCTCCCTCTCTCCTGCATTTGGCCACAAGTTCTCATCAACATCACATCTTATGTCTTCTCTGGCGATGCATCTTGGAAAGTATCTTTTGGAATGTCTAATCCAACCCTGGCAGTCTTTAGGATAAATGTCTCCAAACCCCACATTCATGGCATCCAGTAAGGACATCTGGTCATGTGGATGGTGGTCATACACCTTCCACCTCCACGCAGAGAAAAACTGTTCTATGGGGTTTAGGAAGGGGAGTATGGAGGCAGGAATAGTACTAACATCCTGGGATGTGCAGCAAACCAGTCTGTGACTGCAGCAGAGTGGTGGAATGCCACATTATCCCACACAACAATGAGGGTAGGGGAGTTTCCTGCCCCTCTCTCCTCCGCTGGCACAAGTCGATTATGCAGGTCATCCAGAAAAGAAATGAGCCTCTCTGTATTGTAGGGGCCAATGAGTGGTTTGTGTAACAGCAAACCATCATTGGACAGTGCTGCACACATTGTGACGTAATTCTGTTTTGTAAACAGTGTGTTAGCATTTGAAAAATGTGCTGCAAATATATAGTGTTTTGTGGGTGGTGGAGTGTGAATGAGAAAAGAGTTCATGGATTTTGGAAAATGTGGTCATTGAATGCATTTTGTGTGAAAGCAATGAAAAATGATTCATTGTTTGGTCCACATAGACTTCTGGTTCGCTGACTGTGTGAAGAGTTTTGAAAATGTGACTTCAGTTTTGACCAATGCATGTTAGCAGTTGAAAAAAATTGTAATAATAATAGTAATGACAGAGGTAGTGGAAAACGATGAGCTGGACAATGGAAGGGATGCACAGGAGGAGTGGACGAGATGACTGGGCAGACAGGATGAGGGAACCGGAGGGCAAGCTAAGCGTGCAGGCAGGCGGGGCTGGCAGGACGGACAGAGCTGGCAGACAGACGAAGAATGAACCGGGAAGGGAAAACAACGATCTGACGATGAATGACTGGAAAACCGGGGTAGATATACTGCAGGGCTGATGATCTTGATGGGAGGCTGGTGTGCGGAACGGATGACGGAATTGGCAACAGGTGAGCATGATGAGGAGTAATGAGGGATGATAATTGAATAATGGAAAATAATAAAACAATTAACACAAACAATCACGCGGGAGAAACAAGACAAAGGAAAAACTAGACAGGAACAAAGGGAATGTGACAAACCCTGGCAGTCTTTAGGATAAATGTCTCCACACCCCACATTCATGGCATCCAGTAAGGACATCTGGTCATGTGGACGGTGGTCATACACCTTCCACCTCCACGCAGAGAAAAACTCCTCTATGGGGTTTAGGAAGGGGGAGTATGGAGGCAGGAATAGTACTAACATCCTGGGATGTGTAGCAAACCAGTCTGTGACTGCAGCAGAGTGGTGGAATGCCACGTTATCCCACACAACAATGAAGGTAGGGGAGTTTCCTGCCCCTCTCTCCTCCGCTGGCACAAGTCGATTATGCAGGTCATCCAGAAAAGAAATGAGCCTCTCTGTATTGTAGGGGCCAATGAGTGGTTTGTGTAACAGCAAACCATCATTGGACAGTGCTGCACACATTGTGACGTAATTCTGTTTTGAATGCGTTTTTAACAGTTTTGAAAACAGTGTGTTAGCATTTGAAAAATGTGCTGCAAATATATAGTGTTTTGCGGGTGGTGGAGTATGAATGAGAAAAGAGTTCATGGATTTTGGAAAATGTTGTCATTGAATGCATTTTGTATGAAAGCAATGAAAAATGATTAACTGTTTGGTCCACATAGACTTCTATTTTGCTGACTGTGTGAAGAGTTTTGACAATGTGAATTCAGTTTTGACCAATGCATGTTAGCAGTTGAAAAAAACTGTAATAAGCTCTGTTATATTGTTGAATCTGTGGCCCAGGCAATCTTCTCTAAGGACATTACTGCTGAACCATCTTTCTTCCTGGAAAAACTGTGCTTCTTTTCAGTGGATTTTTATTTTCAACAATCCACATCAATGGGCCATTATATAACCCTGACAAAAATGAAAATGGAGGGTATGAATGAGAACAGGTTATTTCATTTTCCAGCAACAGAAAATGGCAGGCAGTTTTCAAGTGCAGGTGAGACGAAACATGGTAACGTGGAGCACTCAGACACTTTATGAGCATGCATGCTCATACTGTATGTAATCATGGAGACATGCTGTACACACACACACACACACACACACACACACACACACACACACACACACACTCAAACTGTGGGAACGCGACTGCTGCAGGTCAGTCAAGGTGACACAGCGAATCGCGAGTGTTGACCGTCCACAAAATTATAGAACAGAACCTCAAATGAAACAATCAGGGGCGAGAAAAATGAGAAAAGATCAAATATTGTAAATAGAAATGTGATAACAAAAAAAGAACAAACCATATGCACTTAGCACATGTAATCATGGAGATATACTGTACACACAAACACACACTCACACACACACACTCACATACACACTCACACACACACACACACTCACATACACACTCACACACTCTTACACACATATACACACACACACTCACATACACACTCTTACACACACATACACATACACTCTCACACTCACACACACTCACATACACACACACGTACACACTCACATACACGCTCACACACTCACACACCCTCACATACACAATCACACACTCACACACACACTCACACACACTCACATACACACTCACACACACTCACATGCACACTTATACACTCACACACACACACACACACACTCACACACACACACTCACACGCACACACTCACACTCGCACACACTCACACACACACTCACACACACTCACATACACACTCACACACACACACACACACACACACACTCACACACACACACTTTCTCACACACACACTCCCTGCTTAAATCCCTGGTAAATGCTATTTTAACATAGCTCATTCTTTTTCATTTTCCCCGATGTTTTCTCAATCGCTGAAACACAATTCTTGAAACAGTATCGAGATTCTCAAAACAGTAAGTGCAAACCCCACAACAATATAATGTGTTTAACAAAACAGTACAGTTGAACTGCAAAATGACAATAAAAATGTTCCAGCACGTAATATAAAGCTTTCTTTTTGGCTACTCAATGTACTAAGTTTCATCAATATGACAGACCCAGAGTGCATGACCCTTTAACTTATAGATACATAAAGTTGCCATAATGGTTTGCTGTATACTGCAAATGAATTAAATCCCTTCCAAACAATGTGATTGCAGAACCACAGGAATTTAGCAAACAAAAAAAACTAACGAAATAAAACAGCAAATTTCTGCACATTTATGCAAGCACAGCATATTTTACATTTACTTCTGCAATCACATTTTTCTGGAGGGATTTAAAATCAAGGTGTTTCCGTGAATCAAGGGGAAACCCTCTAGGCGTGCTGCCATCCCCTGTAACACCCTGCTGTGATGTTCTCACAGCCAACAGTCGTGGCATCCAGCAGAGCCATTTGGTCTTGAGGCCGGTGGTCAAAGACCTTCCACCTCCATGCTGAGAAGAACTCCTCAATCGGGTTGAAGGGGGTAAATAGGGTGGGGGGAATTCCATCAAAATCCTTCGGTGGTCAGCAAGTCATTCACTGACAAGAGCAGAGAGGTCGAAGCTGACGTTGTTGCATGAATTATTTTGCAAGTGAGTGTTATGAATAATTGAGCATATGAATAATTGAATTGAACAATATAATCCATTTTGGTTAACAGTGCTCATTTTGTTGAAGTTGGTGTCAGTTGTAGACATTTGTGTTTACGGTTTTGAAATAATGTGTTCTACATTTGCATTTAGTGTGAAAGCAATCATAGGTGGCATGTCGCTGTTACGTTCTGAGTGTCTGTTCTGTTTGTTTTTGTACTTTGTTTATTTATCATTCTTCGAGTACTGTTATGTTCTGAGTGTCTGTTCTGTTTGTTTTTGTACTTTGTTTATTTATCTTTATTCGAGTCATGTTTCTTTCACGTTCTGTTCCCCGTCTGTTATTGTTCCTGTTCCTGATCCACTCCTTGTCTTGTCATTCACTTCGGGAGTTTACATTTCGGGATTTCAATCTTCGCTTAGTTTCTCGTTTTCTTCCTTCCTACTTTCTTGATCGCACTTTGTATATATTAGTTAGGTGTGTACAGTACTAACTAACTAATCTACTAACGTTAGGGATTTAGATTAGGTTACTAACACTACTAATCACTAATTATCTCACGCTTCTGACTTTCGTTCATTCTCTCTCATTATCCTATCCCTGATTAGCTTTTCACTTTCCCTTTCATACGCACGCACTTTCTCTCTTTGCGTTCCTCCCCTTCTAGCTATGCACGTGTCTGCCTGATCTCCCAGGTCGTTTATTGTCTATGTGTCTGTCATTCCCAGTCCGTGTCTTTCGTTTCCCTCGTTATTCTATTAGCGAATTCCCTCGTTATTAGATTAACGATTCCCATTGTTTTCACCTGTGTTCCTCCCCTCTCTCCTCCGTCACACCTGAGCCCTATTGTGTTTTCCTTCCTGCCTGTATATTAGTTCAGTGTTCATGTTCATTCCTTGTGTATCGGTTCTGTGTTCTTGTTCTTTCCCGGGTCAGTATGATTCTATTTCCTGAGCCTACCTTTCCGAAGCCAGAGTTATTAGCATTTCCCGAGACTACCCTTTGATTACTACCCGAGCCTGCCCAGCGATTTTGTCCTTTGCCCTTCTGATTCCTGAGTATCGACCTTTGACTGCCCTATTACTACTTCTCTCTGCCTCACGATTTTGTACCTCTGATTCCCTGATTCTTGGTTTTGACCCCTGCCTGTGAATAAACAACTCTTTTGCCTAATCCCTGATCTGCGTCTGGGTCCTTACCGCAGTCGTCACAGTCGCATTTTTTGTCATAAATGACATTTTAGGGGGGATTTTGCTGTTGTGTTTCACTGTTTTGAAAATGTAGATTTTGTTTTCAATAATTGTGCTTAAGCGATTGAGGAAAAACTGTAATGTGTGGCTCCTCCTTCATACCTGTTCTGGCGGAGCTTTGTCAGTCTCACCTGGCGGCATGGAGGTGGGGTGAAGGACTGGCAGCGCAGAGACCACCCACCTTCTGCGGTCATTAGTAACCTGTTCCATCCATCAGCACGCAGAGGCACGGGAAGGTGTTTTGACTTAGGGGTGCTGAAATCCCAAATGAAAAAATACAACGTTATAATAACGCAAGGGAGATTGAATAGTATTGTTTTAAATAGTACTTGCACCGACCAGTTTTTTCTCTATTGCTTTTACACAGAAAGCAATGGACACGGTCGGTTTCTTTGACTTAATGCAACCACTTCCCCCATCAAACCAACCTGGCTCAAAGGAACGTGAAACAGTTGATGTAGGTTACACCATTGAAAAGCATCACCAAAAAAATTGCTTCTACTTAAGGATGGAATTAGTTTTATGAGTAAAGCGGAAAAAAAACTGAAAACCTGTTAGAAGTAACTTACATCACCGTTTGGTATTATGATTTTTAACAGAAGAAAATAGTGCACTCACCTATTTCAAGTACAATTTTGACCCTAACTCCCGCAACGACTCATTGACGAATGGGTCGGAATCACCATTGTAAGGCATCAGAACCCTCTGCACGTTGGGTGCCACATAGGACCATATGAATGGGGTGATTAAGACAACAAAGTGCTCCATTTAATGGAGTGGTTGTGGTCAAATTGGGTGCTGTGCCTCTGAGGTTGAGGATAGAGGTAGCAGCGATGAGTAAGTGATGGCTCTGCAGTCGGTGGTGTTTTTTTGTTGTTGTTGCACGCTTTTTGAAGAAATCGCTAACACGTTTTTGAGACATTTTGAATAAAAATGTAAAAACACAACACCTCGATCAAATCATTTCATGGCATTGTGGAAAATGTGTTACTTCTTCTGGTTACTTCTTGATAGCTAGCTAGCTAACTCACATACTTGCGTTCTAGCTACTGTGGCAGCCCAAAGGGTTGCACCAGAAAATGGCTGCCTGGCCTCCAACACATGGCAGCCATTTTCACTACATTTCCCAGCATGCCACCGCAACACCTGAACGAAGTCAGGCATGGGGAGCTAACGACCAGCTGAAAGCCATTTTGAAGGCCTATTTAAAGGGCTGAATCCCATTGTTCTGCGATAGGAGTAGGAACGTGTTTGGGGAAGGAGTGCGGTGTGTTGAGAGAGAGAGAGAGAGAGAGAGAGAGAGAGAGCGAGAGAGCGAGAGAGCGAGAGAGCGAGAGAGCGAGAGAGAGAGAGAGAAACCTGTGGAAGTCATTGACCAGCCAGGATTTGGAGAGCGTATTGGAGTGTGTTTGTTTGTGTTTGGATTGCTGCTTTGGATTTTGACGACGGATTGGACAACGGAACTTGGACCTGGATTGTGGACATTGGAACGGACTTGGACAAAGAGACAAGGATTGTGGACTTTGTGTTTGTATTCCCCAAAAGACCCCACCCTGCGTTTTGTGTTTGTTCGTTCAATAAACCATCATTTTTGTTCATATTACTGCCTCCTCTGTGTTCTTACACTTGCCTACGCCCCCTGCAAGGTCCGTGAGTGTCGCCCAACCCTTGGGGACGCCACACTACATTGATACAGATTTTTTATCAGGTGAATGGTCGATCAAATTTTTTTATGTTGTTCAGCACCTCCCAAAGCTCCAGGCAGCACCTCCCACAGTTTCACGCCGATTATGACACACAGACACAGACGCACACTCATTGTAAATATGATATATACTTATACAATATAAGAAAACTGTTCATGACAGCGGATGCTGCAGCACCCCCACTTCCCGCGCATACGTCAGCATGCAAAAACCCCACAATGACATAATCTACAGCTCAGGTGCATGTGATCTGTAAAAGCTTTGGTCCCAATATGACAGCAACAGGGCCACCCACGGGCAAGGGTTTCATTTGAGCATTACGGGGTGGGGGTATGACAGCGTTACCAGCCATAAACGCACCCACACATACACACCCACACAGGACAACCCCCCCGGCCCCGTTCCTCCTCCAAACCTCCAATATCTGCACTTACTCCTACAGGTAAAATTCTAACTTGGAACACTACAAAGGGATGCAGTGTCATGTTCCTAACACGGGCCTCTGCGAGAACAACACAACTCGCAGAGAGCAACAAGCTTTGACATCTCAGTTGAAGTGTTTGGGGGTTTTTTTGCAGAAAAGAAAGAAGGAGATTCATCATTTTAGGCAATGAGCTCTGCTGCAGTGAGGAGGCCGGTGGTGGTGGAGGGGGGGGTAAATAGCATCAGTGTCCCTCTGAGAATTGGGTTCATCTCATGACAGCAGTCCCCAATCACGGTGGCTGTATGCGAAAACCACTTTGCATAGCCTCCTGGTGTGTGTTTGCAGGGGCGTTGCGATGCAAAAGTGATGACACCAACCGGGACTTTTAAATGTCCATTCCTTTGGGGGGGCCTGCACTCCAGCTGCTAAATATAGCATGTCCGCGTCCCAGCATGGGATCAGTGAGGCTTTTTTGCAACTGCTTAAACTACCCATAATCCTTTGAATCCCCAAGTGTCTTCGGGATCAAAGAAGGCAATGTCTGTTACAGTAAAAAAACTGCTGTGAAACACATGAATGTATTTTGGTTGTCCTGCTTTTGGATCCCCCTTCTGCATATTTCTGGATAGAGGCACTGCAATGCCCCATGGGTAAAATCTGAGCTGTCTACGGCTCTATTGTGACATCATAGTTTCCCTTCATCCTCAGTAGAAAACGAAGAAAAGTCAAGATCAGCACAAAACACTCTGTATGTGTGGGTTTTTTCCCCAGTTCAAAAATGTAAATACAAAAAAATCTTGTATGACTCATTTATGTAAATATTCCCTCATCTGGATGTGGCAGCAGGAAAAAATGATGTGATTCAGTCTTGGTACCACTATACATATGTCGAAATGGTTGGTACTGTACTGTACTGTATGTATACAGGTAAATGCATGCAGATGTGACTCACTTGAAAACCTATTTGGTACTGTTTTGTTGTTGTTGTTGTTGCTGTTTAAGAACTGAGCTGAACTGCAGTCTAACAGAGAAGAGGGCAGAAACATTACACAAACCTTATTGGGAAAGAATCCAAATGAAGAAAATAAAATCAAACAAATTGTATTCCTTATGGAGTACAAAATATGTATACATTTTTGCAACTGCATTGTCGCAAAGCACTTGACAATGTGTCTACCATAAAGAATTATGTAATTCTCTGTAGGTTGTCATGTGGGAGGCCTTTAGGGATCTGCTTATGTAAAGTAGATTTGGGTGTACTGCACAAAAAGGCTTCAAGTGGGGCATAAGGCCCAAAAATGAATATATATTGTGGCGTCCCCAAGGGTTGGGCGACACTCACGGACCTTGCAGGGGGCGTAGGCAAGTGTAAGAACACAGAGGAGGCAGTAATATGAACAAAAATGATAATTTATTATTATCACACGAACAAGGGCAACACGAAACAAAGGGTGGGGTCTTCAGGGGAATACAAACAAAGTCCACAATCCTTATCTCGTTGTCCAAGTCCGTTCCAATGTCCAAAATCCAGTTCGTAGTCCGCAATCCAGTCCGTAGTCAAAGTCCAAAACAATCCGATTTACAACAAACAAACACACTCCAATACGCTCTCCAAATCCTGGCTGGTCCACGACTTCCACAGGTTTCTCTCTCTCTCTCTCTCTCTCTCTCTCTCGCTCTCTCGTTCTCTCTCTCTCTCTCTCTTCTCTCTCTCTCTCTTCTCTCTAAACACACCGCACTCCTTCCCCAAACACGTTCCTACTCCTATCGATAGGTTCTGGGAGCGAGACCTTTAAATAGGCCTTGCAATGGCCTTCAGCTGGTCGTTAGCTCCCATTGCCTGACTTCGTTCAGGTGTTTCTGTGGTCTGCTGGGAAATGTAGTGAAAATGGCTGCCATGTGTTGGAGGCCAGGCAGCCATTTTCTGGTGCAACCCTTTGGGCTGCCACACACCCTCCTCCTCAGCTCTGACCTCGGGAGGGCCGAGCGGCCTATTCCCAGCGGCCACCAGGAGGGTCCCCTCTCCAGGTCCACTCAGGCAGTTTTCCACCGGGTCAAACGTCCAGATCCCATCTCCATTCGCCTGAAAAAATGTCTGGCAGACATTAATGAGTGACGCAAGTTGCTCACCTTTTCTGCCACAAAATGGCCACCAGTGGGTACAGGCTCTGGGCTCCACGGACGGAGCGGTTACCGCTCTTGCGCTGGTCCTCACCAGCCCTCCATGGCTCCTCCAGCGAACCCTGTGCCGTTCCGGAATCCAGTGTCCATGCTTCAGCCTTTTCCTCCACATCCCTTTTTCTTTCAGGGGTCCGGTGGGGTAACTGGGGAAAACATGCTCTTCACAACACTTAACTTTCTCCTTTGATTTATTTTCCACATTTTTCTTCAAATCACCTTTCCATAGACATTTCCTCATCATTCTGTTCCGTTTTCCTTTACTGGCCGCCTGTTTTGTTTCCGATTTTTCTTCCGGTGAGTCCTTTTAAACTCCCTTACTTTTCTCTGACTTTTCCCCTTCAGTGGAAGCAATGAACTCACCACTTCAGGAGAGGGTCGGGTGCTCCACCCGGCCTCAGCCATCGATAAGAGGCTTTCCTCAACGCTATGGTCCCACCATAGCTCATCCTCCGCAAACTGCTGTTCCTCCAGTTCACTTTCAAGGTCTGGCCAGCTGAGTGGGACTGAGGACCATCGCTCCCACTTAGATTCCGCTATCTGGTCATCATCTCCTGCTGGCTCCACTGGCTGTGAGAGCTCCACCTGTGTGGCAGAATCTTGTACACACGGCACACGTTTTGCACACTCAAGCTCTTCACTCACCTCGTCCAGTTGATTTTGTAGATCCAGCAGAGTCTCAGTTTGGATTTTTAACACCTCGCGAAAGGATTTCTCTGTGGCCCGCTGCTGGGCTTCTATCTCCGCCATTTTCCCTGAAGCTGTGCGGTCTGCTCCAGCTGCAGCTTCTGGACCTGCTCCTGGTGCTCCAGCGCACTCTTCTCTCTGCCGTCTCCTCCGCCTCTTTGAGTCCGCGCTCGAACCATCCCTTGGTGCCCTCCATGGACTGGATTTGAGCCTGCAGCTCCTCCACCGTCTGCTGTAGGCTCTCCAGCTCCCGAGTGCGGGCCTTCTCGTCGCGAGCTGTGAGCGGATCTCCTCCTCTGTGCGGTTCTTGTCCTCGTGCAGGCCGCGCAGCTCCTTCTCGTAGCGCGCCCGCACGCCCAGCACCTCCTTCTCGTGCTGCAGCCACGCGTCGCTCAGCTCCTCCTTGTGCCGCGACTTCTCCTGCGCCACGTCGATGGCCAGCTCGTCCAGCATGGCCTTGCGCTTGTCCGCCGTCTTCCTGGTCGCCTCCAGCTCCTGCTGGAGTTTGTCCTTCTCTTGGCCCCGTTCAGTCAGCTGCTCCAGGAGCCGGCTGTTGGCGCGGTTCACCTCCTCGCAGCTGGGAGCTGACGTCATCTCTCTGGGCCAGGAGCTTCTCCTGCTTGGTCTGTAGCTCCTGGTTCTGGGCCTTTTCTTGCTCCACGCTCTTCTCCAGCTGGGCCAGCTGCTCCCGCAGGGCGTTGGCCTCGACCTGGTGCGTATCCCTGCTCTCCTGCTCCACTCGGCACCGGAGTTGCTCCGCCTCGGACGCATGGTTCTCCGCTGCTTTCCTTAGCTCTGCCTCCTTCTGGGCGAGCCTGGTCTGTGCATCCCCCAAGGCCCTGGCATACTCATCTGTGGCCTGGTCCTGGGACTCCTGCATGTCCAGACACTGTCGCTGCTCATTCTCAAGCCTGTGGGTTAGGTTTCTCACCTGCTCTTTGAGCGCCAAGTTGTGGGACTCTACACGCCTCATCTCATCGCCAAGGGATGCCTTCTCCTTTTCCAGCTCCCCACCCATGATTCCCAGCACTCTCAGGGAGTCCATGTGGTGCTCCTCTTGCAACTTCATCACTGCCAGCAGGTGTGGCGTCCCCAAGGGTTGGGCGACACTCACGGACCTTGCAGGGGGCGTAGGCAAGTGTAAGAACACAGAGGAGGCAGTAATATGAACAAAAATGATAATTTATTATTATCACACGAACAAGGGCAACACGAAACAAAGGGTGGGGTCTTCAGGGAATACAAACAAAGTCCACAATCCTTATCTCGTTGTCCAAGTCCGTTCCAATGTCCAAAATCCAGTTCGTAGTCCGCAATCCAGTCCGTAGTCAAAGTCCAAAACAATCCGATTTACAACAAACAAACACACTCCAATACGCTCTCCAAATCCTGGCTGGTCCACGACTTCCACAGGTCTCTCTCTCTCTCTCTCTCTCTCTCTCGCTCTCTCTCATTCTCTCTCTCTCTCTCGCTCTCTCTCTCTCGTTCTCTCTCTCGTTCTCTCTCTAAACACACCGCACTCCTTCCCCAAACACGTTCCTACTCCTATCGATAGGTTCTGGGAGCGAGACCTTTAAATAGGCCTTGCAATGGCCTTCAGCTGGTCGTTAGCTCCCATTGCCTGACTTCGTTCAGGTGTTTCTGTGGTCTGCTGGGAAATGTAGTGAAAATGGCTGCCATGTGTTGGAGGCCAGGCAGCCATTTTCTGGTGCAACCCTTTGGGCTGCCCACACCCTCCTCCTCAGCTCTGACCTCGGGAGGGCCGAGCGGCCTATTCCCAGCGGCCACCAGGAGGTCCCCTCTCCAGGTCCACTCAGGCAGTTTTCCACCGGGTCAAACGTCCAGATCCCATCTCCATTCGCCTGAAAAAATGTCTGGCAGACATTAATGAGTGACGCAAGTTGCTCACCTTTTCTGCCACAAAATGGCCACCAGTGGGTACAGGCTCTGGGCTCCACGGACGGAGCGGTTACCGCTCTTGCGCTGGTCCTCACCAGCCCTCCATGGCTCCTCCAGCGAACCCTGTGCCGTTCCGGAATCCAGTGTCCATGCTTCAGCCTTTTCCTCCACATCCCTTTTTCTTTCAGGGGGTCCGGTGGGGTAACTGGGGAAAACATGCTCTTCACAACACTTAACTTTCTCCTTTGATTTATTTTCCACATTTTTCTTCAAATCACCTTTCCATAGACATTTCCTCATCATTCTGTTCCGTTTTCCTTTACATGGCCGCCTGTTTTGTTTCCGATTTTTCTTCCGGTGAGTCCTTTTAAACTCCCTTACTTTTCTCTGACTTTTCCCCTTCAGTGGAAGCAATGAACTCACCACTTCAGGAGAGGGTCGGGTGCTCCACCCGGCCTCAGCCATCGATAAGAGGCTTTCCTCAACGCTATGGTCCCACCATAGCTCATCCTCCGCAAACTGCTGTTCCTCCAGTTCACTTTCAAGGTCTGGCCAGCTGAGTGGGACTGAGGACCATCGCTCCCACTTAGATTCCGCTATCTGGTCATCATCTCCTGCTGGCTCCACTGGCTGTGAGAGCTCCACCTGTGTGGCAGAATCTTGTACACTGGGCACACGTTTTGCACACTCAAGCTCTTCACTCACCTCGTCCAGTTGATTTTGTAGATCCAGCAGAGTCTCAGTTTGGATTTTTAACACCTCGCGAAAGGATTTCTCTGTGGCCCGCTGCTGGGCTTCTATCTCCGCCATTTTCCCCTGAAGCTGTGCGGTCTGCTCCAGCTGCAGCTTCTGGACCTGCTCCTGGTGCTCCAGCGCACTCTTCTCTGCCGTCTCCTCCGCCTCTTTGAGTCCGCGCTCGAACCATCCCTTGGTGCCCTCCATGGACTGGATTTGAGCCTGCAGCTCCTCCACCGTCTGCTGTAGGCTCTCCAGCTCCCGAGTGCGGGCCTTCTCGTCGCGGAGCTGTGAGCGGATCTCCTCCTCTGTGCGGTTCTTGTCCTCGTGCAGGCCGCGCAGCTCCTTCTCGTAGCGCGCCCGCACGCCCAGCACCTCCTTCTCGTGCTGCAGCCACGCGTCGCTCAGCTCCTCCTTGTGCCGCGACTACTCCTGCGCCACGTCGATGGCCAGCTCGTCCAGCATGGCCTTGCGCTTGTCCGCCGTCTTCCTGGTCGCCTCCAGCTCCTGCTGGAGTTTGTCCTTCTCTTGGCCCGTTCAGTCAGCTGCTCCAGGAGCCGGCTGTTGGCGCGGTTCACCTCCTGCAGCTGGGAGCTGACGTCATCTCTCTGGGCCAGGAGCTTCTCCTGCTTGGTCTGTAGCTCCTGGTTCTGGGCCTTTTCTTGCTCCACGCTCTTCTCCAGCTGGGCCAGCTGCTCCGCAGGGCGTTGGCCTCGACCTGGTGCGTATCCCTGCTCTCCTGCTCCACTCGGCACCGGAGTTGCTCCGCCTCGGACGCATGGTTCTCCGCTGCTTTCCTTAGCTCTGCCTCCTTCTGGGCGAGCCTGGTCTGTGCATCCCCAAGGCCCTGGCATACTCATCTGTGGCCTGGTCCTGGGACTCCTGCATGTCCAGACACTGTCGCTGCTCATTCTCAAGCCTGTGGGTTAGGTTTCTCACCTGCTCTTTGAGCGCCAAGTTGTGGGACTCTACACGCCTCATCTCATCGCCAAGGGATGCCTTCTCCTTTTCCAGCTCCCCACCCATGATTCCCAGCACTCTCAGGGAGTCCATGTGGTGCTCCTCTTGCAACTTCATCACTGCCAGCAGGTGGCGCTCCTCTGAGGTGTTCAACTCCACCTTTGCCTTGCACAGCTCAATCTGGGCACTCTGCTTCAGCTGCTGGACCTCACGGAGGGTGACACGCCATCGGTCCTCCACCATGGCTGCCCGTCTCTTCAGTCTCTGCATCTCTTCCATCGTGGAGTCCGTTGCACAAACGAAACACAAACCCTGCTGCACTACCACCTCTTGCCTATCTGTGCTGCCCTTTGCCCGCATTCTCCACCATATGTGGCGTCCCCAAGGGTTGGGCGACACTCACGGACCTTGCAGGGGCGTAGGCAAGTGTAAGAACACAGAGGAGGCAGTAATATGAACAAAAATGATAATTTATTATTATCACACGAACAAGGGCAACACGAAACAAAGGGTGGGGTCTTCAGGGGAATACAAACAAAGTCCACAATCCTTATCTCATTGTCCAAGTCCGTTCCAATGTCCAAAATCCAGTTCGTAGTCCGCAATCCAGTCCGTAGTCAAAGTCCAAAACAATCCGATTTACAACAAACAAACACACTCCAATACGCTCTCCAAATCCTGGCTGGTCCACGACTTCCACAGGTTTCTCTCTCTCTCTCTCTCTCTCGCTCTCGCTCTCGCTCTCTCTCTCTCTCGCTCTCTCTCTCTCTCTCTCGCTCTCTCGCTCTCTCGCTCTCTCGCTCTCTCATTCTCTCTCTCTCTCTCTCTCTCTCTCGCTCTCTCTCGCTCTCTCGTTCTCTCTCTAAACACACCGCACTCCTTCCCCAAACACGTTCCTACTCCTATCGATAGGTTCTGGGAGCGAGACCTTTAAATAGGCCTTGCAATGGCCTTCAGCTGGTCGTTAGCTCCCATTGCCTGACTTCGTTCAGGTGTTTCTGTGGTCTGCTGGGAAATGTAGTGAAAATGGCTGCCATGTGTTGGAGGCCAGGCAGCCATTTTCTGGTGCAACCCTTTGGGCTGCCACAATATATATATATATATTTCACCAGACTTGTAAATGAAATAACTGGGGAAGGGGCAGTGCTCTCAAAGTTAAAGGTAAAGATGAAAGCCTTGTTTCACATCTTTATTATCCCAAATATTTGAAAACCTGCTATTGGACCACACTCAGATCTCAGATGGAAGTCCGAACTGATGCCATTTATACACTGCACGTCATTATGGGCAGTCTGCTAACAGCCCCCGCAACAACACAACGTTATTAAAACAGCTGGCAAAGGCGCAGACATGGCCTTTAACTTTTTTTTTAACATTTTGTTCCTGATTTTCTCCCAATTTGGTGGCCAAGTGTACCCTCTATTGATCCAACTACGCCCCAGCTCCCCCCACAAGCCTGCCACCTGCAGCTACGGGATCAGCCACCAGCAGCGGCTAGGACTGGCAGTGGCAGGGACGGCGAACCGCCTTCTTCAAGACAGAACTCACCCAAGTGCCAACCATGATTCTGATGCATGCAGAGAAGCTTTCTGTGCATGCAGCGAGCTCATGCCAGCTTCCCTCCCCCATCCCTCTGAGGCGGACAGCCAATCGCTGCCCCCAAACGGGACTCAAACCCTAGCTGCAGTGGGCAACCTGGACTCTGTGTAAGTGCCTTTACCAGTTGTGCCACCAGGGGGCCCCTCTGATTGTCTTCCTGCACTGCAACAAATCCTTCGGGTCTGAAGGCCATTCTCACAACCACTCGTCCTGATTTTACCAAGTGAGGAATGTTCCTGGGTCAGCGTGATTTGCGGTCCCAGCGCCAACAACCCTATGAGCCAATCAGACAGCTTTTTGACATCGTCAACATAACTAGTTTGTACATTCTTAGCTGCACTACAGCTGATTGCTGATTACTTAAAGATGATTTAATTAGTTATGAATAAAATGTCAAAAAAGAACAAACCCTTGCCCTGCTCAAGTGATGCATGGCACTCTAAAAAAATGGTGTGGTGGCAAATGTTGATGATGTCAAACATTCTGTCCTGTGTTTTGATGGGTTGATAGAGTTGTTGGTCCTGGGACAATAAATGATGATGACCCAGGAACATTCATCACTCACTTGGCAACATCAGGACGAGCGCAGTACACCTGCTTTAAAAATAGTTAAAGGGCATTTCTTGTTGAGACATGAGAAATGATGTAATCCAAAGTATTGACAAGGTTGGATAAAAGCTCCATGTGTTTTACCTTAATTGGAAATGAACAGCAGTATGCTGAAAGTACCTATAAATATGTTCAAGTGTTCATTACCCTGTGTGTTACAAAGCATTATCAGTGAAAAGCACTTTAATATTGCCCATAAACAACTTCCAAACTCTGTAATCCTCTGTAATCGTCAGAGCATTTATCAGTTACGCAAGCACAACTTTCCAGCACTAAATTGCTGGGCCAGGTATATTTACTTTTTTGGAGAAACTTTACGAGGCAAAAAACCCGCTGGCCAGGCAGCTGGGGAGCCCTTTCCGACATTGTTACACACGCTTTCTTTAACGTTGGCGTTTCTGAGCGGTTTTGCTGGGATATAGATTTGGGATATGATTGGTTGTTGACCCCCGAGTGGCAGCAGCGAAGGTGTTGTTCTGGGCAGAAGGGGGGGGGGGGTGGATGGGCAGGGGGGCTGCCTTCTTTCAGATTCAATTATGGGCCGCATCGCACAAACGCTGATTTACACCTTCTGTAAATTAGCAGTGCAACTCAGGGAGAGGAGCGTCTCCGGTCAATTTAAAAAACCTTTGAGGTGCCGAATGGCCACCGAGCGCCCATTCATGCCTCTCAGCCCCTTCCTGGAGGCACTTTCTTCATTTATTTTACCTTTTTTTATTTTCAGCGATTAAATAAACCATGTAGTTCCCTCTCTCCGGGGCGAAGGAGAGAGGGAGAAAGGGAGAAAGATAGAGAGAGAGAGAAAGTTGTTGCGTTTGCACTTTGTGAGAGCCCCGCATTGTACAGGACTCCAGCTGAGGGCCCAGGAGGTAATCTGAGGAGGCAGGTGAGAGGCAATCATAAAACTTCTGGTGAATTGGAATAGTGACAAAGCCCCTCCCTCCAATTCTGCATATACACAAATGGCAGGTAAGGTGCCTCCAGCCGCAAAGCTGAGCCTTCATGAGTTGTACTGTACTGTACTATACATGACACCACTGCAGAACTGCCAACAGCTGGCCAACGCCAACCATTGCCAAGGACAAATCCCATACTCACATTAGACAAATCCCATACTCACAAAAGACAAATGCCATACTCACAAAGGACTAATCCCTTACAGTTCTATGAAAGTTTAATGACAAGAAATTAGTTCAAGGTAAATTCCATGCTCATGTCATGCTCATTTTTTACAAAAATGTGTGGACCAGCTTGCCAGGTCATGTAGTGGAGGCAGAAACAATTGGAGGTATTCAAATACAGGCTTGACGCAGTGCTGGATACTCTCTAGACTGTAGGTAAATTAGGAGCCTAAATGGGCTGAATGGCCTGTTCTCGTCATTATGTTCCACGCATTGACAACTCTCTGTATAAAAAAATACTTCCTGATATCAGTGCAGAATTTACCATTGGCTAATTTGTTTTAACTGAAAGGTCAGGGTGATAACCCATCGTGCACCTGGTTCAACCACCCTGCAATGACGCACATCTTCCTGGAGGGCACTGTGATCAGGCATCTTAACAATACCTCAATTCACAAGCAAGCATTGTGTTCCTCAGACAGAAGCTGAGCAGAGCCCCCCCCCAGCCTCCAAAAAGACAGTTTCATTTCGGGAAGTGGCAGGCGATGCTAATGATCCACAGGATTCTGCCGAAAGACAAAAAGGGGGGGGGAGAATAGAGGAAGGAAAGCAAAGCGATAGATAACTGTGGCCACAATGAAAGGGCTCTCTCTCTAATGAAAATGGGCCCTTTATTCATGGGTGAAAGGAAAAGGGGTGGTGTGGTTGATGGGGGAGAGGGTGGGTGGGTGGGTGTAGTCAACCACTTGGATGTTTTTTTTGTGGTGAAAATGTTTTGATCAATGTTTAAGTGATTAAGTCTGTTCTCTCTCTCATTCTCTCTCTGGGTTTTTGGCAGACTGGCACTCCATCATTTCTTCATCATTCTGCATTAATTAATCCCCCCCTCCACCCCCTGCCCCATGTAACCACTTTCCCCTTCATTTCCTCTCTGCCAATTGCTGTCCGCGCCTCAACGGATCTTACTTAACACCGATTTGCCCCAGACAAGGTCCCTCCGGAGGCGTCCAGAGCTGTGGGGAGGGTGTGGGTGGTATTTCAGGATTCAGGGAATCAAACCCATCCAGAAAGAGCAGAAAAACTGAAAGGCCCGGTTCACCCCCGCATACAATTATAATTTCACGGCCCATTATTATTTATATATTTTTTACATGACTGTACGTCGAGTTTTCATCCATATGCTCTTACGCAGGGTGACTTATACCACTCAAATCCCATAATACACATTTATGCAGCTGAATACTTGAGGCAATTCCAGCTGCCTTAGCCAATTCCAGATACAACAGTAATGCCTTACACACAATTTGAACCTGCAGCCCTGTTGTCATGTGTCTGTCTTCTCGACAGCTACGGCGGATCACCGCCAAATGGGCTATGGTACGACGTGTCATTAAATAAAGATTGCACTGCATCAGCTGAGCATTTGTAGGAAAGGACTGTTAGAAAGCAAAAATACACGAGAGAGTTACAACGCTGATGGAGGACAACTGATGCTAGCCACAAACAGGGTATTAGAGGCTCACTTTGCGATCTGCTTTTCAAAGACAAAATCAACCTTACATCTTTCAAACGCTCCACTTCAATAATTGTATAAAGGCTGTGGGAAAAGGCAGGTAATTTTGCACCATTAGCAGCTACCTCTGGCTAATTACAGCTATCTTCTTTTCCTTTTCCCTGCCACCATAGAGGGCTGTGGTGAATATCCATGTCACGTGCCACTATAGGCTTAACAGTGCCCGCTAGCAGGCTATTTGTGTTGGCCTGCAGCCCACATCCTCCCCTGATGCTCTCTTTCTCCCCCTCTTTTCCCCTCCTTCACACTGTACATGTTCCAACCCCTATTTCCTCATTCTCTCCTTCTCACTGTACTTTCTCTCTCTCTCCTTCTCTCTTTGTCTTCCTCTCTCTCCCCTTTTCCAACTCTTAGTTACCTATATCTCTCTCTCTCCGTTTCTCCTTCTTCCTCTCTCTTTTTTTCTCTCAAATTCAAATATGCTTTATTTGCATGACAAGTGACAAATCGGTTGCCAAAGCATTATAATGCATACATGACAACAACCCCACCCAATAAAAAAACACACAAGTAACCTCCCCTCCCACCTTAAAGAGCAGTACTATAGCAAACAAATTAAGAAACCTGTAATGATGATGAACATATATGAGACAAGTCTGTTTTCCCCTTCTTCTTCTATTTTTCAACCACCCTGCAATGACGCACATCTTCCTGGAGGGCACTGTGATCAGGCATCTTAACAATACCTCAATTCACAAGCAAGCATTGTGTTCCTCAGACAGAAGCTGAGCAGAGCCCCCAACTCTTAGTTACCTATATCTCTCTCTCTCCGTTTCTCCTTCTTCCTCTCTCTTTTTTTCTCTCAAATTCAAATATGCTTTATTTGCATGACAAGTGACAAATCGGTTGCCAAAGCATTATAATGCATACATGACAACAACCCCACCCAATAAAAAAACACACAAGTAACCTCCCCTCCCACCTTAAAGAGCAGTACTATAGCAAACAAATTAAGAAACCTGTAATGATGATGAACATATATGAGACAAGTCTGTTTTCCCCTTCTTCTTCTATTTCTCTCTTTTCTCCTTCTTCCCTCCTCTCTCTTTGTTTTCTCTCTCTTGTCTCCTTCTTCCTCTCTCGCTCTCACTCCCTCTCTTTATCTCTCTCTCTCTCTCCACAGCCTCCTGCTGATTTCAAATTCCTCCCAGAAGTGTCACCTCCACACCCTCTGTCGGCCACAGATTGATTCTATTACTGACAAGATGGGCTCTGGGGCCCACTAGTACGCTTAGTGCCGACTCTGTATTGTCTGGCAGTTCAATTTCACTTGCTGTTGCAGGGGGCGGTGGTTTAAGGTCACTCAGCAAACACGAGGGGACTGAAGTCATGGCCCGCACAACACCGTGGGAAATCACACCATGGAGGCCCAACTAATTTCGTTGACATCGATGCATTTCAGGTTGAAGTGGTGTTTCTGTTTATCTTTCTCTCTCCGTGTAGTCGTTAAATTCCACCACCAGCAATTGAACTAATCAACACTCGTTTAGTAGTTAATGAGTTGAATCAGGTGTGCTGGTGGCGGAATTTAACAAATACAGTACATGGACTGGCTGTGGGTCCCTGAGGAGAGGTGTGGGAACCATTGTCCTATACTATAAGAAAGGGACATTTTGGGTCAGAACACCAGAATGAGTCCAATCTTTGTGCTGACGGAAAAGTATCACACCTTCTTCCACAGAAGAGAGAGAATGAGAGAGAGATAGATAGAGAGAGATCGAGAGAGATAAATAGGTAGAGAGAGAGAGATGGAGATCAAGAGAGGCAGCACCCACTGGGTATTGTTTCAATATCCAGTACAGAACATTATCCATTACCTTGCACATTTTACCTATTAATTAACACTCATAAATAACAAAGCACTGCAAAGTAATATATAAACCTGACTGTTTACCCAGCGGATCTTCTCCTTCCTCATAATAATGAACGTTATCACTACCCCTGTCACGGTTGTTCCCCAGATTCACCACCAGATGGCGGTGTGCGCCTTTTTCCTTAAGGCGCTCAGCTGGCTTGAATGACCAATTATCTCTTCCCTATAAATACCCGCACCTAACTTCATTCGGGGCGAAATCGTAAGCCATCTTTACGATTTTTAGCCGGTAAGGTAAGAATGTCTTTTTCAAGACGTTCACAAAGACTACACAAGACTTTTCTTTAGAAACGACTATCTCCATTTCAACCCCTGCTAAAACGCAAGAACTTAGTTAGTTGTCCTTTTAAGGAAACCTTTCTCTCTAAATGGGGGTTTTCGGTTGGTTTCCGTTCGTCAGTCGGTTCGACTGTTTTGGGTTGCTAACTTGTTCTTTTGGCTCTTCTAGCCGTTTACGTTTTTGGGGAGTACTCTGGTCCTAACGAAGAACTTATTTTAGTTTCCTGCTTTAAGAAACCTTGTTCGCTAAAATGCGCTTTTCTTTTGGTTTCGTTTTATCCAGCCGGGTCGACTGGTTCGTGGGTTACTACTGGTTCTTTTGGCTAACTGCCTTTCACGTTTTGGACATAAAGAGTTTTGAGTTAAGGTCGGTTCATTAACCATTTAATTGTACCCACATTTGAAACTTCTCTCATGTGTAAATTGTACCCGCATTTGAAACTTCGCTCGTGTGTAGGAGCGATTGGTTAAGTTTCTTTTGTTGGGTCGCTGAGGCTGTTTTCGGGTTTCAATTTTGTTCTGGCGGCTTTGCTAGCCTCCTGCGTTTTCTTACGCTCAGTGCTATTTAATAACCTATAGTTCCTACATTTGAAACTCACTCGTGGTTAGGAGTGTTCCACTAGTTTCATTTGTTCAGTCGTCTAGGCTGTTTATGGGTTCTATTTTATAACCATTAGTTCCTACATTTGAAACTCACTCGTGGTTAGGAGTGTTCCTCTAGTTTCATTTGTTCAGTCGTCTAGGCTGTTTATGGGTTCTAATTCATAACCTTTAGTGCCTACATTTGAAACTCACTCGTGGTTAGGAGTGTTCCTCTAGTTTCATTTGTTCAGTCGTCTAGGCTGTTTATGGGTTCTATTTCCTAACCTTATTTCTTACATTTGAAACTCACTCGTGGTTAGGAGTGTTTCACAGTTTCATTTGTTCAGTCTGATAGGCTGTTTACGGGTTACTTATTGTTCTGGCGGTTCTCCTAGCCCCCCTGCGTTTACATACGCTCAGAACTTTTGATAACCAAATTCTTTGTCACTTACGTATTAGAAACCTTGTTCGCCAAAAATGCGCTTTTATTTTGGTTTCTTTCTTGTTCAGCAGATCTCCTGGTATAGGTTTTACTCTGTGGTTCTGTCGGTCCCCTTTAACCGTTTCGAGTTTTGGCGGACGTCAGATGTGGGTCTTGTTGTTCCCTGCTGTCTGTCATCCCCCTAACTGTCTCTTAGGCTCTTGCGTTTCCATACGCTAAGACCTTTTCGCCTCCATTTAATTGTACCCACTATTGTACTTCTCTCGTGTGTAAATTGTACCCTCCTGGTCGCTGAGGTTGTCTTCGGGTTTCAATGTTGTTTTGGTGGCTTTGCAGTTTTTTGTGGATGCCAGATAGCAGGTCAACTTGTGGGCCCTGCTGTCTGACGAGGATGTCGGATGTGGGTCCAGTCGTCCTGCTGTTCTGCCGGTCCCCCCTAACCGTTTCGAGTTTTCGGACGTTCAGAACTAGTGGGTCAGGTTTTACCATGTGATCTTGTGGGCTCTCCTAGCTCTTCCGCGTTTCCGGACGCTCAGTACTTTTGGTTATGTCCAGTCATAATATTTACTTACTTGTGTCTTACTAAAAAGACCCTTTGCTCGCTATTAAGCGTTTTCATTTGGTTTTTGTGGGTTCAGTCGTTTAGACTGTTTTCAGGTGATACCTGGTTCTGTTGGCTTCCCTAGCCTTTCACATTTTGGGAGGTTCAGAATATTTGATTCAGGTATTTACTTAATACTTATTTAAATTGCACCTTCATTAGAATCCTAGCTCGTTTGTTATGGGCTTTATGTTGGGTTCCGTTTGATCAGTCACTTCGACTGTTTCGGGTTGCAATGTGGTTCTGTGGCTCTCCTGGCTTTCGCGTTTTCGGACGCTCGGAACTTTTAGGTATTATGTAAAATAATGAACATGTTTACTGTAACCATTATAAGAACCCTGCTCGCTATTAAGCGTTTTTCGTTCGGGTTCATGTTGTTCAGCCTGTTGGGCTGTTTTTGGGTTTCATTCATGTTCTCTCGGCTCTCCTAGCCTTTATTTTGGGATACTCGTGTCTTTATTTTACGAACTTTTAGTTGTAACTATTATAAAGAACCTTGCCCGCTAGGCGGGGCTTTGAGTCAGGTTACTAACTTGTTCGTTTGGCTATCAGTGCCTTTTCGTTTTCAGACACTTGGAGTTACCACCCGGTGGGTGTGGTTTACGTTCATCCCTAATTATCTTCCCTATTCTCTGTTTTACAGAGCTAGTGGTTAGACGGGTTCCGTCTAACTTTTTGATCCCCTAGGGTTCTGCGAGTGGCGCCTATCACCACCAACCCTTACAGTACGATTTCGCCATATCTTGGCGTCGGAGTCCCAGTCCCTACAGTTTTCAGAAAAGCGCATTAACTAGCTTATCTGTTTAAACAATGGTGACAGCCGCCGATTTCAATCAGCGGCTGCATTTTTTTTTCTCTTCTTAAACACCCGTGTGGGTCGTAGGGTCGTCAAGAGTCGCCCTTAAGGGGGGGGTCCTGTCACGGTTGTTCCCCAGATTCACCACCAGATGGCGGTGTGCGCCTTTTTCCTTAAGGCGCTCAGCTGGCTTGAATGACCAATTATCTCTTCCCTATAAATACCCGCACCTAACTTCATTCGGGGCGAAATCGTAAGCCATCTTTACGATTTTTAGCCGGTAAGGTAAGAATGTCTTTTTCAAGACGTTCACAAAGACTACACAAGACTTTTCTTTAGAAACGACTATCTCCATTTCAACCCCTGCTAAAAACGCAAGAACTTAGTTAGTTGTCCCTTTTAAGGAAACCTTTCTCTCTAAATGGGGGTTTTCGGTTGGTTTCCGTTCGTCAGTCGGTTCGACTGTTTTGGGTTGCTAACTTGTTCTTTTGGCTCTTCTAGCCGTTTACGTTTTTGGGGAGTACTCTGGTCCTAACGAAAGAACTTATTTTAGTTTCCTGCTTTAAGAAACCTTGTTCGCTAAAATGCGCTTTTCTTTTGGTTTCGTTTTATCCAGCCGGGTCGACTGGTTCGTGGGTTACTACTGGTTCTTTTGGCTAACTGCCTTTCACGTTTTGGACATAAAGAGTTTTGAGTTAAGGTCGGTTCATTAACCATTTAATTGTACCCACATTTGAAACTTCTCTCATGTGTAAATTGTACCCGCATTTGAAACTTCGCTCGTGTGTAGGAGCGATTGGTTAAGTTTCTTTTGTTGGGTCGCTGAGGCTGTTTTCGGGTTTCAATTTTGTTCTGGCGGCTTTGCTAGCCTCCTGCGTTTTCTTACGCTCAGTGCTATTTAATAACCTATAGTTCCTACATTTGAAACTCACTCGTGGTTAGGAGTGTTCCACTAGTTTCATTTGTTCAGTCGTCTAGGCTGTTTATGGGTTCTAATTCATAACCTTTAGTGCCTACATTTGAAACTCACTCGTGGTTAGGAGTGTTCCTCTAGTTTCATTTGTTCAGTCGTCTAGGCTGTTTTATGGGTTCTATTTCCTAACCTTATTTCTTACATTTGAAACTCACTCGTGGTTAGGAGTGTTTCACAGTTTCATTTGTTCAGTCTGATAGGCTGTTTACGGGTTACTTATTGTTCTGGCGGTTCTCCTAGCCCCCCTGCGTTTACATACGCTCAGAACTTTTGATAACCAAATTCTTTGTCACTTACGTATTAGAAACCTTGTTCGCTAAAAATGCGCTTTTATTTTGGTTTCTTTCTTGTTCAGCAGATCTCCTGGTATAGGTTTTACTCTGTGGTTCTGTCGGTCCCCTTTAACCGTTTCGAGTTTTGGCGGACGTCAGATGTGGGTCTTGTTGTTCCCTGCTGTCTGTCATCCCCCTAACTGTCTCTTAGGCTCTTGCGTTTTCCATACGCTAAGACCTTTTCGCCTCCATTTAATTGTACCCACTATTGTACTTCTCTCGTGTGTAAATTGTACCCTCCTGGTCGCTGAGGTTGTCTTCGGGTTTCAATGTTGTTTTGGTGGCTTTGCAGTTTTTGTGGATGCCAGATAGCAGGTCAACTTGTGGGCCCTGCTGTCTGACGAGGATGTCGGATGTGGGTCCAGTCGTCCTGCTGTTCTGCCGGTCCCCCCTAACCGTTTCGAGTTTTCGGACGTTCAGAACTAGTGGGTCAGGTTTTACCATGTGATCTTGTGGGCTCTCCTAGCTCTTCCGCGTTTCCGGACGCTCAGTACTTTTGGTTATGTCCAGTCATAATATTTATTTACTTGTGTCTTACTAAAAGACCCTTTGCTCGCTATTAAGCGTTTTCATTTGGTTTTTGTGGGTTCAGTCGTTTAGACTGTTTTCAGGTGATACCTGGTTCTGTTGGCTTCCCTAGCCTTTCACATTTTGGGAGGTTCAGAATATTTGATTCAGGTATTTACTTAATACTTATTTAAATTGCACCTTCATTAGAATCCTAGCTCGTTTGTTATGGGCTTTATGTTGGGTTCCGTTTGATCAGTCACTTCGACTGTTTCGGGTTGCAATGTGGTTCTGTGGCTCTCCTGGCTTTCGCGTTTTCGGACGCTCGGAACTTTTAGGTATTATGGTAAAATAATGAACATGTTTACTGTAACCATTATAAGAACCCTGCTCGCTATTAAGCGTTTTTTCGTTCGGGTTCATGTTGTTCAGCCTGTTGGGCTGTTTTTGGGTTTCATTCATGTTCTCTCGGCTCTCCTAGCCTTTATTTTGGGATACTCGTGTCTTTATTTTACGAACTTTTAGTTGTAACTATTATAAAGAACCTTGCCCGCTAGGCGGGGCTTTGAGTCAGGTTACTAACTTGTTCGTTTGGCTATCAGTGCCTTTTCGTTTTCAGACACTTGGAGTTACCACCCGGTGGGTGTGGTTTACGTTCATCCCTAATTATCTTCCCTATTCTCTGTTTTACAGAGCTAGTGGTTAGACGGGTTCCGTCTAACTTTTTGATCCCCTAGGGTTCTGCGAGTGGCGCCTATCACCACCAACCCTTACACCCCCCTTTATAACTGTATCAATTATGGCTTGCCATCTTGGCTTGGAAATATTTACGGCACGCTGGAGCAAATACAAATAAAAATGATCATATCAATCCAATTATCTTTTGCTTTATTACATAGTACCCAAGCACGGATCTTGAACCGGGCCGATTGGGCCGTTGCCCATGGGCCCTTGAGCGCAAAGGGCCCCGTCCCGTCACTCGCTCTCACAAATAGACAGTTGAATACACGCAACATAACTCCCGCTGAGAAACCGCCTCCCGCCTCCAAGGAATCAACTGGCCTGTGCAACTAGCTAGCGCATCCCACTTTCTCGTTTTTCCCCCTCTGATCCATTGAGTTTAACGGTTAAGTTTCAAAAAAATACATATATGTGTTATATTATTGGCTTTCATCTTTATAGGGTGATTTAATTGATGAGGGTACGTCATCGCTGGCTTTTACTGAAGTTAGCGTTAGTTAGCTTTGTGTAGAATAGCGTCTGGGTTTGGTAAAAAAACAAATAGGAAAAATCTAAATGGATAGACGGGGGAGCAGTGGGGCAAAAAAAAGAAAGCAAAAGAAAGAACGGGAAATAAAAGAGTCTGCAATGCTTGCGGCTATTCCCGCAATTTCAAATTATTTTAAACCTGCTGCAGTGGATGTACGCACTGCCAGCCAGCTCGATAGTGAACTTAGCAGCCAAGCTGTGGCTAGTTCTAGTGCAACGCCGGTGGCTGTGAACGAGGAGGACGTTACCGATTTTGATGCCAACGACACAGAAGGTAGCTAGCTAGCTCCTTGTCACTGATGGCAATTGAGTCAGATTTGGTCAGAGGCCTGGATTTGAATGACGTGGTGGACGCTTTTGCCCAGAGGAAGGCGAGGAAAAAACACATGTTTTAAGGTAAGACAGCTCACTCTTTTACCGCATTTTAATGTTTATTGCTGGTTTAATAAGTAGCGCAACAGTTTGTCAATAAGCGTAGTAGCTGTGTCGGGCCGCGTGTATAACGTTAGAGTTTCAGTGTGGGACTTGGTGGCAGCTGCCAGTTGGTCGTAATTCAAGTTTGACAGAGGTGGCGAACTTATGGTTTTGGATGGAAAATGCAGCTTTTTGTTCTGATTTATCAGAGAGAGAAAAACAATAAATCAGAAGTGGTAGTAAGTGATTCACTGTGTATAGAGCCTGTTTTTGAGTAACCTCTGCTGTTCTGAGTGTGATTGTTGCCAAACGGACTTGTAAATTGCGAGTGTTAATTCGATTGGGGGCTTTACTGTGTGTCGGCCCATGGGCCTCCGTGTTCTTAATCCGTGCTTGATAGTACCTACAATCCCATGATTGGCCACGGTGTCTCAGGCCATGTGGTACGTCCATCTAATGAAATTAAATAAATAATTGCACTTTGGAAGCTTGTGTTAGCTGTCTGATTGATGCCATGCTGACAAATCGCTAAGGCTCGTTGAGTCTGCCTCTGGCTCTCCCTGGTTTTTAATGGGATGAGGTCCACGTAATGTAGAACAGGATGACGAATTTGATCATAGCAATGTGATCATTAATGGATTGTCATTTACTGTATTTAACGTTTTTCATGATCTCAAAGCTCCACTCGTCCACCACCAATGTGGAGCACCCACCAGGTGGCATCATCTCTGTCTTGGTGCCCATTATACAGGTAGCTGCCCAAATAAAGGAAACGCCTGAGTAAATGAAAGGTTCGGGTGGCTGTGGTATGGTGTGGGGTGCATTTTCCTGGCATGGTTTAGGTCCACTCAGTGCCTTAAAGGTGAACACCAATAAGCACAAAGCCATTCTGAGTGATCACCTTCATCCTATGGTGAGGCCTTTCTATCCTGATGGGAGTGGTCTCTAACGGTATGACAACGCCCCCATCCACTGGGCATGAGTGGTCACTGAATGGTTTGATGAGCATGAAAACGATGTAAACCATATGCCATGGCCGTCTCGGTCACCAGATCTCAACCCAATAGAACACTTATGGGAGATTCTGGAGTGGCACTTGAGACAGCGTTTTCCAGCACCATCAACAAAACACCAAATCATGGAATTTCTCATGGAAGGATGGTGTTGCATCCCTCCAATAGGGACACTTGTAGAATCTATGCCAATGAGCATTAAGCTGTTCTGGTGGCTTGTGGAGGTCCAACACCCTATTAAGGCCCTTCATGTTGGTGTTTCATTTACAGTATTTTGTCAGTTACCTGTGCTTCATGGTGGCTATAACATTATTTATTCTTGTTTTGGCAGAGATGGTAAGGTTATTGTTTCGTTAGGTCAATCAGACTATCGGCTGGGTGCTGTTTCTGCTCGGAGGCAGTGTTTCTGCGAGTGAGTACTGTGCAGGAAACCTCTCTCCCTCCAGAGTGCTGCTGACATTTATAGATATGTAGCGATGCCCACACATGTTCTCTGCTGCTTTCGCTCCCAGAATTGAGCTCACGTGTTTCCCTCTCACACGCCCCCACACATCTGACTGATGCCTGACTGTGACCTGCATGGGTTAACTGCGCACTTCAGCTCTCCTTCAGTGTCTGATTGCACAATTACAGTGGCAGCTAAAGAGACCCGCTGATGATAATCGTGACATGTCTCAAAGACAATCAACTCAATTTACTCCCCGGTGTGCATGTGCGTGCGTGCGGTGGGAGGGAGGGGGCTGTACTTTCGGCTTGTCAGTTTGTGGATGCAGGTAAAAAACAAAGAAATAATCAATGTTCTGTGTCACAGAACTCAAGTTTATTAGTTCCTCCAGAGAAACTTCAGCCAACTTTCCGCCCCTTGGCTTCTTGGCTGCTGGCAGGAGATTTTCGCCTTGATATTAATAGTCGTGGTTAGTGGGCCGTTTAATTGAGAGAGACAGAGAGTGACAGGTGCAAAGCATGATGGGTAATCTGAATTTCCTGTTGTGCACATAGTTATGTGCAGTCAGGTGCTGAGGTTGTGTTACCATGGAGATTTGGCTGTAGGGGGAAGAAGATCATTTTGTAAAAAAATATATACAGGTAACTGACAAAATACAGGAAACGCTTGTAAATTAGGTTAACAAAGGGTTCTGGTGGCTCTGTTATGGTATGGTGTGCATTTTCCTGCCATGGTTTAGGTCCACTCAACCCCTTAGTGTTGTGTAATGTAAACATCAACAAATACAAAGCCATTCTGAGCAATCACCTTCAATGTCACTAAATTGTGCACCAAACAAACAGTGACAGACAGTATTATTTTTGCATTTAGATATTTTTCAAGATATATTTTTCCTTTTTCATAAGTGTGCATGTCTTTCTCTTTTGAGGTCAGAGCTGAGAAAAGGACAACCCATTCAATATGGTGATGACATGAGGGTGAAAGTACCAAATAGTACCATTTCAGTGTCTGTCGGAAAGCTTTGTCAAGATATAGGTAAAATGAGAGTGAGTACCAGCTATTTGTCAGCACTGTCAGCTCTTACAGAAACAGTTGTTGATGATTTATTTTTAACTGGACGAATTAAGCGCTGATGCATTTAATAACGGCTTAAAAGCTGTATGGTAAAAAAAGTGTTGAGCCCCTGACAGCACAGGAGAAATGAGAGCTAGCCCGTAATATTAATCTGATCTTATTTGGTGACGCATGCATAATTCACCCTCGGCAATGGATGATAGAACTACAGGAGATGGATGTTTTCATTAAGGCGACAATCGAGCCCACATCTCGGGTGATGTCCGTGTCAGAGGGACACAGAGGGTGTGCGTGTATGTGACTGTTCACCGGGAGCACAGGCCGGGGCGAACGGCGTAAGCACAGAGGGCCACGACTGAGCGCACGATCTTGCCTTCGCGGTAGAGGAGAGGAACTTGGCTCAGTCACATCCATCTCCCACACAAACAAACAAACAAACAAACCGCTTCACTTACGAGACAACAAACCGGGCGACCGTGGTTCCTAGGAAACAAATAAACATGCTGTGGGTGGGGGGTGGGGGGTTTACTCCGCCGTACCAACCACTTCACTGTGCCTACCATGGAGCCACAGTAAAGAGCATAAAAATGTTCGATTCAGATGTAGTCAGTGACCTTTTAAAACAGAGACTCTTGCCCGCCCTCTGAAATATGAAGTGCTGTCAGTACGACTGGCCGTGAATCCTGTTTCGCCCTTCGCTTTGTGGATCCGCGCATGAATACCCTCCCTTGCCCGTCGATCCGGACCGCGCCAGAGCTAGCATCTCCTGCACTGATTACCAGGTGGCAACCTGTGGAGACGTGGCCGGACAGGGCTGGGGGAGCCGTCTGCGCAGACACGGTCCAGGAGACGCAGCCGGAACCCGCAGGGACGGAGCGTAGACGTGGCGACCGGTTCAGTGCTCCGTGAGTGTGGCCAACAGTCTGGAGGGACTTGTGGCCTCCTCATCCTGGGAGTCGGAGAGGAGGATGGGCACCTTTCAGTACGGCCAGCTTCTCCTCTCTCAGCCCACTCTCCACTCCATTTCTGTCTCTCTCTCGACGGCACGGGAACCGCGTTCGATTCTGCCGTTCCTTTGTGTCGTTTTGGCAGGAATCTCGCGGCTTAATGTGGTTTGTTTCCTCTCTGCTGCATCTGCTGGTTTTAGGTGGATTGCCCTTGCAGAGGACACGTGGCGGTGAGGCACTGACGTCGCTTAAAGAATCACTGACAGCCCCTCACCGTGGAGCACTGACCGGGCCAGCTCTGCTGCATTCTACACCTTTCAGCCCCTAGCATAGACACACACACACAGATACACGCATAATGAAGGCCACCACCCGAAGACTCTGGAAAGCATCCAGATAGCATGACTACATCCGCTCTTATTTTGTCAGAGAAGCAGGGGGCTGCGGGGGCTGCGGGGGGTCAGTCACACTGCAGGGGCTGGGGGGGTCAGACACACACTGCAGGGCCTGGGGGGGCACCGAAGCACTGTACCAGGCTGGATCATTAATATTCATGAGCCTATGTGTAGGTGATGTCAGCTGTTTTCAGAGTTGTTTTCTGGAGTGAGGAACTCCAATGACATTGCAGCTGTATGCTCGAAGCAAAGTAAAGCCATCTCGACCCCCCTTCTTTCTCTTTCTCCATCTCGCTCTCTTGCCCTCCCCCTTTTTCGCCTTCCCCTCTCTCACATGCACGCACTAATGCAGGTCTCTCCATCTGTTCTTCTCCCTCTCTCCTTTTTTGCATCTCCCTCTATTTCTCCCTCTTTCTGTTATAGCAGCCCACCTCTTAATCTCCACTAACAAGAGTTGGGTAGCCATGGTAACCCACCCTTCAATCACCATCATCTGAGTAATCGCTTTCATAACATCAACAGCTGAAAGAGAGCAGCCACGGTAACAGAAACAGAAAGAGGGAAACAAAGAAAAACATCTCACAAAGTGTTTTTGGCACAAAGCTCCTAAACCCCCCAGATGTAACTGTGATTCCAGAGCCACTCTGCCTCTGTCCGTATTTCTAATGGAGTTGCTTTGCTTTGTTGACATTGTTTTTGTTGTTTGCTTTACTTTGAAGAACATGCTTTGCTGTTCCATAAGATCGTTCAAAAGCTGCAATCTTTGTGTGTGTGTGTGTGTGTGTGTGTGTGTGTGTGTGTGTGTGTGTGTGTGTGTGTGTGTGTGTGTGTGTGTGTGTGTGTATGTTTCTGGGGTTGACGCACCGATTTCCAATTAAAATTGTCTGGAGCTCACTTTTCTCCTTCTGTCTCTCTCTCTTTCTCTCTCTCTCTCTCTCTTTCGCTTTCTCTTTCTCTCTCTCTCTCTCTTTCTCTTTCTCTTTCTCTTTCTCTTTCTCTCTCTCTTTCTCTCTCTCATGTGTGGAATGGTACCCTTTGCAGTCAGGTCCCAGCTACATGAATGAGCACATTTTCCCCCCCAGTTAATGCAATTCAATTTGCAATGGAGGGAGGGCATCTGGAGCTTGGGACATGAAAGAGGCCAAATAGTAATTGGCAAATGGGGCAGAAACGAGTGAAATAAAATACAGCCAGCGAGCCTGAACACGAGGAGATTGGGTTGAGCTTTCGGTGGACAGCAGGGACTGACAGCACACCAGTTTTAATGAAAGTCAAAGCAGGGGTTTCAACTAAATCCATTTACTTTCATGCGGCTGTGGTTTATTTTAATTTGCTTCGGTCATGGCAAACTGGGTGTCTCGTCCCCTTTCCGAAATATCGTGCACGGTCAGAACCCGGTCGTCAGTACATTTTCCATCCCAGGGTGCACTGCTGCAGCTCTGATTAATGACAGTGTTACCTCCAGGACATTTTTGTGAATTTTGGAAATGAACATTTTTTATTTTATCAATCAATAAACGAGTAAGTAAGTCAATCAGTCAGTAATAGAACCGCTTTCCCTGCACTTAACCTGGGCCCACGAGGGAGATACTGAGCCAAGACGATGAAGTGGTGCTTGATCAATCGATGTATCAGCTCACCGACCAAGTCATTGGGCTAATCATTTACATCCATCCATACAAGAATATCTCCTTCTCCGTGCAAACAAATAATCATTGAGCACTTGGAAATGCAGAAGATTCCGAGATTTTCACTGAACCAATAATACTCAACAATAATGAGAGTTTGCGGATGGATATTTTCCGTGATGCATGCCCTGCACAGATGATCCTCTGGAAAACATGCGTGCTGTCGTCACCCCCCCGCCCCCTGCTCCAGCCTGCCCCCATTCTCCAACATTAATATTTGAAGCTACGCCAACGTCTTTATCAATCTTTCAGACAGCCCACGGCATGCAGTTTATCTGCACAGAAAATGTGACAAACGAACAAACACACCTGCTATTTCTCTCTGTCTCTCCCTTTCTCCCTCTATCCCCTCTCTCTTTCTCTCTCCCTCTACCCCCCCTTTCTCTCTCACACACGCCTCTCTCTCTCCCTCTCTCCCTTCTCACTGTCTCTCTCTCCTTTCTCTGTCTCTCTCTCCTTCTCGCTCTCACACACACACACACACCTCTCTTCCTCTCTATCTCTCTCCCCCCCCCTCTCCCTCCCTCCTTCTCTCCCTGGAGGGCAACCAGAAAACCACATTGTGGCGGAACCACAAAAGCCACTGGGGACGAAGGGAAGGAACCCCACCATCACTGGTTTAAAAAAAAAAAAAAAAAAAAGGGTGAGGAATGCTATGTTCTGGCCAGTATCACAAGGCCCTGTTCCTGTTCATTTTATTTGTTAAGCGCTTTCCATTACAAAAAATCTCATTAAAAACCCATTACAAAATCAAACACAAGCCAGTGCCAAAGCTGAAGCATACAACAGCTGATATCGAGCACAAAAACAAACAGGATTAGTCAATGTCAGTGAAAAGCAGTGGTGTACAGGTGTGTTTTTATGCCAGTTTAGGCCCCCTCCCCACCCCACCCTGAAACTCCTGCTATGATAGATGACATGCCACTCTCCACTTCTATTCTCGAATACTGATTGTGATGCCTTTGGGCCTTGTGTGTTACGGAAAAATAATTTGCATCAATTCTGCACTGACTAAAGCCCCTTTCTCACATGCGCTTTAAGCCATAAATGTTTCTGTAATTTTCTGTGTTGGCGTCATGTGGGAACAAGTAGTTTTTCCGTGTAAGACGCTCCGGCAATTTTCCTGGCTTACTTGACTTACTTACTCACTCTAGCGGGAACAAAAGCAACAACATTCCCGAATAAAGCAAATGCAAACGGTTACGACGTCCTTACGTATGACTGTTTTACGTTGCGCTCATAATATAATATAATATAATATATACACTACTGGTCAAAGGTTTTAGAACACCCCCATTTTCCCGTTTTTAACCTCAGTTTTTGGTAAACTAAACCTTTTTTTTTTTAATACCTCTGGCAGTTTATTGCTTACCTTTGTACCATTTCAGGTTATTCACTGGACTTGAACTGCTTAAATGTCAGTAAAAACTGGAAAATTGAGGTGTTCTAAAACTTGTGACCGGTAGTGTATAACAATATAATATAATATAGTATATTTTGTTAATGCACAAGCTAGCTAGCTAGTTAAATGATCAAACCAAACATTTAAAGTATTATTTTAACAATTTAAATCGTGAGTTAGTGGACTAGCATTTCACATTCAACTAGGTACTGACGCTAGTTTATGGAGGATATTTTCCTAACATTTCACATCCATCTATCTGATAGCAATTCACTGAGATATAAAAATTAACTGCAATATAAAAATGTTTTAGCTACTGAACATGTTTGGAAATTGAACCAACTCCAGGACAAGAAAACTTTTGTCTATCCGTGCAAATCACAAAATTAATTGACAGCTCTGTGGCACCATCAGAGATGCCGTGGTCTACAACAATATAACACATATCCTACACGAATGAGGTACAATGAGACAGAAGGCCCAGATCATTAGCAAACTGAAAAGTCTGCGTAAAAAAATTCTTCAAATAAATACATCCTGCATTGAGTAATCTGTCCAGAACGTCATGTGGGAACAGACTCTATACTGAATTTTTCCGTATAGGAGATCCATATGGGAACGATGAAAAACACTACCTTACACGGATAATTGAACCCAGCAATGTTGCGGATTCCATGTGGTCAAAGGGGCTTTAGACATCAAACCATATCTTCTTGTTTACTCTCAAGTCAAGTGGATGATTGTCGCCTACGCATAACGGCCTTTTTGGCTCCCTCAGTGATATCCAAAAAGCGCTGGCACAATCTTTTTCCTTTGTTACTACCGCCAGAGATCATTAGTGGGGCGCAAACAGGAAGCAGTGGAGGACAGGAGGCAGGTGGAGAATGCTGGGTAATAAGACATAATTAGGCCAGGGAGGGAACAGACACAGCAGGGCAATAGGGCCAATGGGCAGGCAGACCCAGCGAATTGAGTGCCAATCAAACCTACTTACAGTGAGAGTGAACTAACCGGGGATACGGGTTCGAGAAGACTGTGCTTATGTGCATATGTGTGATATTTTTCTATTTTTTACTGATTTTGTATTCAGTGTTTGTATGTGTGTGTGTTTCATAGAAAGACTGAGCGTGTGTGTGTGTGTGTGTGTGTGTGTGTGTGTGTGTGAGATAGAAATACATATACTCTACAGATAGATACTGTAATATCACTCCGGATAAGAGCATCTGATAAATACCTAAAATATCAAATGTAAATGTAGAGAGAGTGCTTGGGTTTGTATGTGCGGGTGAGTGTGCATGCATGCATTTACATGTGGACATATCTGTGTATGTGCACATTTGTTTGCTTATATGCATGTGTGTGTGTGTGTGTGTGTGTGTGTGTGTGTGTGTGTGTGTGTGTATAACATTTACATTTTATACATCCATATCTAGAGTGACTTACACAGTTTTACATTTTTCTTTACAATTCATTTATACAGCTGGATATTTACTGAAGCAATTCAGGTTAAGTACCTTGCTCAAGGCTACAACAGCAGTGCCCCGCCTGGGAATTTAACCTGCAATCTTTCAGTTACAAGCCCAGTTCCCTAACCATTATACTACAGCATATGCATTATAAATGCATGTACTGTGCGTGTGTGTCAGACAGACCAATGAGGTGATTGCGTGTGTCAGTATGGGAGAACTGATGCGTGGCATACGCAGAGATGAGCTATCACAATAGGCCAGGTCTGGCAGTGAGGTGTGGACTGGCTTCTGAAAGCTCATTAGTCCCGGCACGCCCACACAGAAATACAGGTACGGCCTGCACTCCCACCCTCCCCCAGCAGGAGGAGCCATCACTCAGACACACACATCCACACACACACACACACACACACACACACACACACGGCGCACACACCCACGAATTAGAGGCCTTGTTCTGTTCTGCATTCACTCTTTCTCATGAATGGGTCAGAAACTCAGAAACACAGAAACAAAAGAAGAATGTGTTTTTTTTCCCCTGAAGGACACCTGGGGCTCACCTGCATTCAAACCCAGCAGGTTTCAACCATGAGACTCCGCCCACACCTGCAGAGGATTTGAGTTATCTCAGCGGGGACCAGATGGGTGGAGGCGAGGGGGAAAACAGTATCAGTACAGAAATGTGTAAATCCGTTTCTTCTTCCCTCCCACATACATGTCTAAACTTGTCACTTCCTCTCGCCTGGCCGACCACCCTCCCTTCTCTCAGACTGAGCGGAGTTGAATTCCCCCATGTGTTCACTCACTCACTCACTCACTCATATGGCCATTATATAACCACGGCCATCTTGGCTCAAAAAATGATTAAAATGATTCCTCACATTTTAATTCCCGTTTACTGCAGCAAGAAAATAAAACATCTGCCGATCCAGCACAATCACGGCTCAACCGCAACCAGATTCAACCCAAGCAGCCATCTTGGCTCAAATTCCTCACAGCTTCATCCACATTTGGCTGTGCCAATAATATAAAATATCTGATGCCATCATGGCTCAACCGCAACCAGTTTCAACCCAAGTGGCCATCTTGGCTCAGATTCATAATTTTCGTCTGTTTTTGCTGTGTCAAGAGTATAAACCATCTGCAGATCCAGCACCATCACGGCTCAACCAAAACCAGTTTCAGCCCAAGGTTGTGTTCTGAGACCCACAGCCATCCCGGCTCAACTGGCTCCACATTCATTACAGGAGGCAGCGAAATGGTCTGAACAGAAACGTGTTTGTGGTCCATGTGTTGGTTATTGTCCGAGTGAAATAGAATTTAAATAAATAAATAAACTTGCCACGATCAGCCAAGCATGCCATTTTCTAAATAGCTCCATTCACGGTCCCTCCCCTGTCTGGTTTTATTACCGCAGTGAAAGAGCTTTTAATAGCCTTTTGGGAAAATACTATTTATGTATTGATCTGTGGGGGGGCGGCGGAGAATTTATGGTCCCATCGCTTTAAATCCAGGGGTCCATAAACCAAAGAGACTGTCCCCACTCATGTTCCAGTTCTGTTTTTGAAGGAAACCCTAAATCATGGCGCTAATGGATCTAATGTACAGCACATGGCCCAACACGATGCGGAGCACGGGCGTGAAATGCTGTGCTGCTGTGCGGCACAAAGACCCTCAATAACCATTAAGCAAATGAGACATTCTGCTCAGGCGTGCAAAGGGATCATGCACTCTTCCTCCATCGGTGGTGCTCAATGGTATGATTACTGTCCTGTCTGCATCCCTTTTTCCGTATTATATTTAAACAATACACAACTAACTAGAGTAGAATCTCAGAGATATGAAGCTCAGATTTACAGCCTGGATACGCATACGCAAACGCGTCATGTATTTCAATCTCTGGTGCAATAAGGTGTGCATGCGACCAAAATATAATCACACTTTGCATTGATGAACAAAACTAAAAAACTGTGAAACCTGGGATTACTTGGCGCTGGATTATTCAGGCAAAACAAGAGAAAACAGTTACTATTACTGTTACAGCCCCTGATAGCCCAGACTGTTGCTGTCCACGCATATGTGTAGCCATAGTGGCATGGAATGTGGGGTCACCTGAGATATCTCCACGATACATCTAGTGTCAGAGTAAAGTGAAACGTCGTGTCGGAATGTACCTTTCGCTAGATTTGATGAAAAGGAAAATCAAAAAAGTTTGTGGCCTATAAGTAGTTGTAATACACTGGTTTATTATAAAGTGCAATATAGCAAACGGATGACTAATTATTATTCTGAAATCAAAGGAGTTGTGCTTGTAGACCTTTTTGCCCCTCATTTGGAATCCTCCTCAACCATCATTGCACTCATTAGCTGTTTGGGAACAACTGAACAAATATTCTTTTACATATTATATATATATATATATATTACGATCAATATTTGATCAAATAAAATTTGGTCATACAACCAAATTTAAAATACAAACCGACCCAGCTCTGTATCAGTGCTCCGTGCACAGAGGAATGAGAGACATATCTTTATATACTGTATACATACTCTTATTTCACCCCATTACCCCTGGGACCAGAGCTGGGTTATGTTATGTAAGCACACAGCCTAAGGCAAGATTTCACCATGAAGTCTCTTTGAAGCCTAAGGCCCCATGAAGGTCACAAAGGCCAATGCTGTATTATGGCCACTTCCACTATTATTTGTGTTTTTCTACACACATATATTATATTGAATATCTCACAGAAAAATACGTTTCTCATTTTTTCCCCCACAATCTGACCGCCAGCCAAGCACCATATTGAACAGTGCTGCCCGAGCTCCCGCCTCCACCGGGAGATCGATTGGGTTTGGCTGAACCCGAGCTCCAACGCGCTTAACGCGTGCGAATCACATTACAGGACAAATCTTTCTGGTAATGGGACTGAATAATAACACCTGAATAATTAGCGGTGGAATTGCTTTGATTACAGGTACGAGAGACGAGGGAGAAGAAGGTCATTCCAGGGGCTGAATAAACCACACTGATTAAAACTCCTGGTGTAAGCAGCAACAATCCAACCTATATTTTATTTTCCCACGGGGTGTATTTAACTGTGGTTGTCAACTTGCTAGTATGGCTAGTACAGCCATAATGACCTGCCCAATGTCACTGTGCAAAAAAAGGTTCCACTCACTATGCAATTCTCACATGTCTCATGTTAAATATCACGTACAATTGGCCACCAAATTGGGAGAAAAACGTGAAAAATCTGAATTTTTGATTTTTTTATTTTTAAATAGAGCCTTTATAAAACCTTGGGTGTTATAAAGGTGCTTTACAAATAAAATGTATACTACTACTACTACTAATAATTATTATTATTATTATTATTATTATTCCAATAACCCCACAATACTTGGAACTTGAACTTGTGCAATGTACACTTACTGTATGTCAGTGATCAGAACACTTCTCTGGATTCCTGTTGTCGGTTACTTTTTAACTGTCTACATATCTAGCCATAATCCCACCATTTTGGCTCTGTCCTCTCACGTTGGTGACCAATGAAACAAAATGGATCCACTTCAAGGTAGGATCCAGCTTTATTGGCCAAAGATGGAGACTGTTCATCCGCCTCCCCATCCCACGCCCACTCCTTCAGACTCTTACTTTCAAACAAATTGCGACATAAAAATTGCAGTTAACCAGCTGAGGTGGCAGACAGTGTTCGCTGCGTATAGATAAAGTACAGAACTCACTACACTCGCTCACAGTGTAGGAAAATATATGTTTACTTTAATGTTAAAAATATGACATTTTGGCCACCTTGGCATTCATCAGAAAGGCAGCGTTTACTGAATCAAATAACCACATGCATCAAGAGTGGGGCTCTCATTCCATCGAGGGCCGAGTGTATGCAGGTTTTTGTTGTGACCAATGCACTACACCAGGTGATTTCAATGGGGAGCTGGCTTGACCATCCCTAAAATCAGCGCTGGCTCTGGGGTCCAAGGTTCGGGGAACCCCAACTGCCCCACAGTCCTGCAGGAACACCCCAAAACTAACCACAAAGTCCATCATTCCTCACATTCAAAGTTCCACTCTCAGGAGATGGCTAGAGCACTAGAGCATAAACATCCAATCTCAGGAGGGGAGAGTATTATTCAAAAGGACTTTAAATTATGGACTGAGTCAGGAATTTGTGTGGCTGCAGCCATTAGACAAGAGGCCAAATAATCCCCATGGTGTGAGAGAGAGAGAGAGAGAGAGAGAGAACAAGGAAAAAAGGGAGAAAGATAGTGAAAGCAAGAGAGGAAGAGAGGGAGGTGAGAGAGAAAGAGCAAGAGAGAGAGAGGGGGAGACCTTTAATACACCTTTATTAAACCCTTTATTAAAATCCACACTGACACTACACAGCTGTTATTCCACAGAGAAACAAAGAAACTGCTAGCAAAAAATATACAAATATTCATATAGAGAGAGGGGAAGAGAGAGAGAGAGAAAGAGCAAGAGAGATGAAGATAGAGAGAGGGAGCTATGGCTGGAATTTTGGTAATGACATTCTGGTCTTCTCACTGTATTTTGCTTTCGTGTGTTGTTGAAAACCTTGGGGGCAGAGGGGAATATTAGGAGGGGTGGGTGATATGATAACCCCCCTAATGAACAGGTGACCCTTGTCCTATTCCTGGACACAGTAACCTTCAGCTGTCACAGATAAATTTTTTCTCTCACCCGGAAAAGGTTATGACCACTTGATACGAAAGACCAAAGTCCCGCCAGGGGAAAAAGATGCATGTGTCAGAGTGAGACTGCCAGTGCTCTGAGAGGATCAACTTCTCACAAAATGAACCATGCTTCACTACCTCATGATAAACCATGTAGGCTACATATGGTTACCTTATGGCCCACCGTTAAAAAGGTGTTTTTCAAGGTTCCCCAACATGATATCATTCATTTCAATATTTTGTTTGCCTTAATTCATGAATTAGCCAATAATTCATTATTTATGTTTCTTAAGCATTTTTGTTTGTACCATTTTGTTTTTCCATTTGCATCTGTTTTATTTGAAAGTGCTTTGAGTGTCATGTATGAAATTCACTTTATAAATAATATCATTATTGTTGTTTTTATTATTATTATTATTATTATTATTATTATTATTATTATTATTATTATTATTATTATTACTATGTAAGGATAGAGTTGCACTTATGGGCTCATTTAGTCCTTTCAAGGGTGTGAGCTCTTACTCCTGCACACTGGTCTCACTGCACAGAACACACTCACATCCGTAAAGCATGAAACATGTTTTAACATGAGGGACGGGCAGTTATGGGTCACGGCAAAAATGTACATGAGAGCATCAAAGCGATAAGGAAGGAAGTAGTCATACATAATAATGTCACCTCAGTGTTGCTGTGACAGCTGGGGAATTATTGTTGTAATATTACAGAAGGCATTGTGAGTATGGAACGCCTTATCCCGGCATACCCTTTAGACAATCTGTAATAGGATTAGCAAGTGTTTTACCAACACTGATCTGCTACGTGCCTTGATTATTTGGAGTGCATTGTAGCGCGCCTGTTGTGGAATCCTCTCTCAGTGAAAAATCCACACGCCAAGAGATCACATTCCCCACAGCTCAAGGGAATCAGCGTAGAAAATATCTGTACTGTTTATCGATGGATAGGAATATGAAGGTTAAAACAGAAGAACTCTTTGAGGCGAATATACCCCCAGGAAAACACAGAGACTTACAGAGACATAACACCCTAAACATATATATATCGATATATCGGTTATCGCCTCTGTTTTTGTTTTTGATATCTTTGTGTTAGACACAAATGGGTTCCTTGTGTGAATGCCCTACTGGTTTTTTTTGTTTAACTAATGAGGTTGTGCTTGTTTGTGATCCAAAAGATGCTTCTAATTTTTATTTTAAATTTAACAGAGAAGTGTATACTTATTCAATTAATGTCTCCGATTAAAGCTCAGATTTATAAATGATTGTTTTCTGCACAAGTACTGTACATGTGAAGAAGAAAAAAATTATATTGATTTTCAGTGTTATTTACATCTGAGGTCATAGTAAAGCACCAGCACATTAGCATACTCCTACAATATGAGGGCGTTTTGAACACAGAATAAATTCTATGTAGTCTATGTAGTATACATTCTATGTAGTCCAATCACAGAGGACATTGGGTGTCATCCTGCTAAGACTCTGTGCTGCTAAGATACATGGTGGGTATCGAATCCTGACTGTGCCAATGCCGAGAGTGGCTGGCAGACCCAGCTGAACAGTTCGTGATTGGCCACGGCGTCACACAGGGAAGGAGTGTTTGTCCAATCAGTGGGATTGTCCTTGTCCCATTGTGCACCAATGACTCCTCAAGTCTACTGAGTGCCTACAGTCCACCTGCGCATTAAGTGTACAGCTCCAGCACTACGACTGCGTAGCTCAGCAGGTGGACTGCGGAGTGAAACCAAATGGCGGCTAGTGATATGCACTTCAGAGGAGGGCATGCACCCACCTTATGGAAGGTGTTGCAGAAATTAGCCAGGCCTAGAATTGGACATTGTAAAAAATGAGGATGAACCAAAAATCTGCGTTAAAAACTGAATAGAAAAGTAACAGAACAGCAACTTATACATTTAGAACACACCCATATAAACCACGCCCCATTTAGAACACACCCATGTAGGCCACGCCCCATTTAGAACACACCCATATAGGCCATGCCCCATTTTGAGCACCCTATCCAGACCACTCCCCAAAAGTCTGGTATTTCTGTCTGTAGGGGCCGTTTAGGAATCGGCTAATTTATATACCGTATCGGTAGTTCATATTTTACATATTGGTATATTAATATTTTCATGTTTGATAATTTAGTTAAAAAGACTGACATGATAATTTCATGGTATAAGTACATTTAGAATTCATTAGTTTAAAAATAGACACAGAGACAAGTGAGATAGAACATTTCTTTATTTAGAACTGTGAACCTAGAATTAATCACATGACCTATGTGCAGCATTGTGGGATGCAGATCAAGCTTCCGGTTAGTTAGATGAAGCCAGCTCCTGATAGCAACACACACAGTTTTTGACCATTCGGCATTACATTTATACATTTATACATTCGACCTGATTTGTAAGAAGAGCTTTGTTTTGTTTTCATTAAATTGTAAAACTACAAGTCTTTTGTCCTGTCGTCTGCGTTCAAGACTCCACGTTATTCTGGCTTCAAAGGGTGTTTCATTTTTAGAAGACGTGTTGGGAACACACCTATATTTGTCAAAAAACTAGCTAAGCTAGCTAGCGAGCCACACGGACTCGGAGGAGAAAGTGGCTTGGAACTGGATGGAACCGGACTGAAAGGTGGCTGGAAGCATAAACACGGGAGGCAATCTGAAGTAGGAGAACGGGTAATCCTTTGACTCTACGAGACAAGGTAAAGAGAAATCTTCATATTGTCTATATGCCAGCAGTAGATGTGGCGAAGATAGAAAGCTACAGCCAAGAAAGCTAGCGATTGATAGCTAGCCACGGAGGCTCCGCGACTGAAAAGGTTAAAGCGATCGATAGCTAGCTACACGGAGGCTCCGCGACTGAAAAGGCTAAAGCGATTGATAGCTAGCTACACGGAGGCTACGTGACTGTAAAGGTTAAAGTGATTGACAGCTATCCTGCGCGTGCAACTTTGACTCAGCCACGCAGAATCTGGCATTGTAATAGAAGCTGTATTGCATTTGTTTTTATTGAGGAAAAGTGACTTTGAATTGAAAGGTGCTTTTGAACACATTGCATGCAACTAGAATGAGCCAGTCTGCAATTGATAAGATGGATGGGGAAAAGGAGCAAAGAAACGTGGAAAATCCTACGGAGCAGGATAAGGAGAGGTCACGTAGGCTAACAGAAAAAGGAATGGAAAGTAAATTACAAAGATGCATTGCACTAAGAAGACAAAGATTAAGAGATTTGTCTACCAGAATTAATGTAACAGAAGCATTGATGAAGGATGAACAAAATGCAGAACTTGTCCAAGATGGAATGGAAAATGACTTTGTTAGTACATTAGAAGAATTTAAATGTCTTAACAGAGAAGTACTGGGCCTTATGTCTGAAGATGAACAGGCAATAGACCAAGAGAACTGGTTTGAACCAAAAATGGCGTCCATCATAGGCTTTATGAAAAGAGCGAAAGAATGGATCGCAGCTGCACACATATCTGATCAGCAGAAAGAGAACGCTCCGCTAAAAAGGCAGCCTGAAGCGGAAGATGTCCTGCAAGATGGCGTCCAGCCAGACGATAGCGCCTCGCAGACCGGCGTCCACAACCCTGGGTCAGTATGCTCACACGGGTCTCGCGTAAGCCGCTCAACAGTAGAATCGAGAGTGTCAGTGACCCGTGTTAGACAAGAGGCAGAACATGCAGCGCTACTGGAACGCGCCGCGGCGCTAAAGAGAAGGCAGCAACTAGAACAAGAAGAAGCGGAGCTGCAGCGACTCGAGTTGGAAGAAACCGCCTAAAGAAAAGAAACTGGAAGAAGTCGCTTAAAGAAATGGAAGGCGGGGCATAGAAATCAAGCAAAGCTAGAATAAAAGCTAGAAAAAGGAAGAACTTGAGATGGAAACTGCATTGGCCGAAAGTAGCGCGAAACTAAAAGTGCTCAACGAATACGAAAGATCAGAAGATGGTGCGAGTAGTCACGGGCGAAGGTCAAGAAACAGAGGGAGCCTGAGACACGACGTAACCCGCGCCTCGCCGCCTCCTCAGCCAGATGTTACGACTCCTCAAGCACCGCCGCAGATGCTACAAACACCACCGATGGCTCTACAAGACATCAGCTCTCATTCCAACGTTAGCAGAGATGGTGATATACTGAAGGTCATGCAAAAGCAGAACGTGATCACAGAGCTGCTCGTAAAGCAGCAGAAGCAATCCCAGCTACCAACCAAGGATATTCCAGTGTTCAGGGTGACGCACTGCAATACAAGTCCTTCATCCGAGCATTCGAACATGCCATAGAACAGAAGACAGACAACGATCAGGATAAACTGTACTTCTTGGAACAATTTACAAATGGCGAACCCCAAGAGCTAGTTCGGAGCTGCGTCCACATGCAACCTAGCAGAGGCTACAAAGAAGCAAAGCGACTGTTACACAAGCATTACGGGGACGAACTACGGATCGCCAGCGCATACATCGACAAGGCACTCCAGTGGCCGCAGATCAAGTCCGAAGACGGAAAGGCGCTAAATGCCTACGCAATGTTCCTAGTCGGATGCCGCAACACTATGGAGGACATAGAGTCCCTGGAGGAGATGGATAACCCTACCAACCTACGGACAGTGGTATCCAAGTTACCCTACAAAATGAAAGAGCGTTGGCGTGCTGAAGCCTACAACATCAAAGAGAGGCGAGACCGAAGAGCAAAATTTACCGACCTGGTGAGCTATATAGAGCGTCAAGCCAAAATAGCAACGGATCCCCTCTCGGGCGACATCCCAGACAGCCGTCCTACCTCCGCTGGAAAGAACGACAAGGAAAGACCCCCAGCTAAGAAAGAGAAACGAGGGAGCTTCGCGACGAACGTCTCCACTGAAAACCAAAAGACTAAAGGGGCAGGAGAGAAGTCAGCAAACCCAAATAAAAAAGGAAGCGCCTTCGAAAAGCCATGTATGTACTGTCAGCAAGCTCACACCCTAGCCACCTGCAACAAAATCAAGAAACAGCCGCACAAGGAACGGGTGGAGTTTTTGAAGTCAAGGGGCTTATGCTTCGGGTGCTTGGCTTCGGGCCATCTCAGCAAGTTCTGCAGGAAAAGAACAGAGTGTAAGGAATGTGAATTAAAGCACCCAGACATCCTACACAAAGATAAAGAAGACTCTGCCTCTCAGGGAAAGAACAACGGCGCTCAAGAAGAAGAAGCAAGCCCACAAGTTCCCCGTCACGCAAGAGGCCACCTGCCTCACTGGGGCCGGAGAAAATCAAGTCAAGAAAGAGCGACAAGCATGTAGAAACGTATGCTCTTATGGACCTGGGGAGCACAGCGACATTCATCACAGAAGACCTGCGAAAGAAACTGAATGTTAAAGGGAAACCAACACAAATACTTCTGAGCACCATGAATCAAGATCGGCCTGGAGGACAGAAACCCATGAACAGCTACGTGATATCAGACTTGGAGGTATGTGGGCTGGAAGACAGCAAGTTCATCGAGCTCCCCAAGGCGTACACCCACGGTAGCATACCTGTGCACACCGAGAACATACCCAAGCAATCAGAGATCCGGAAGTGGCCCTACCTCAGCGAAGTGCGCCTGCCAGAGATAGAAGCGGACGTCGGCCTACTTATCGGAGCGAACTGTTCAAGCGCAATGGAGCCATGGCACGTCATAAACAGTCGAAATGGAGGACCCTATGCGGTGAAGACTGCCATTGGCTGGGTCGTGAACGGACCCATAAGGAAGGAGCTGAGTGAAAAGGAGAAACCACCTCACTGCTCAGTAAACAGAATCACAGTGACAGAAATCGAGAAGTTACTCGTACAACAGTACAACACTGATTTCCCAGAGCGTAACTACGACGACAAAGAAGAGATGTCTCAAGAAGACAAGCAGTTCATGCAGTCGGTGAAGAAAACGACAACCTTCGAGAACGGCCACTACAGCATCGGGTTGCCGCTCAGGAACCACAAGCTGCCAATGCCCAAGAACCGTTGTATGGCGGAGCAGCGCCTGGCTAGCTTGCGCAGAAAGTTCAGGAAGGACCCTGGCTTCTATGAAGATTACAAGTGCTTCATGGACAATGTCATCGAAAAGGGGCTACGCCGTCCGAGTTCGGATGACCAGCTGAACCGTGCTGACGCCAGGGTGTCCTACATACCACACCACGGGGTGTATCACCCTAAGAAGAGAAAGATACGAGTAGTCTTCGACTGCGCCGCCTCCTTTCAAGACCAGTCTCTGAACAGTAGACTACTACAGGGACCCAACATGACCAACACGCTGGTTGGTGTCCTCTTAAGATTCCGTGAGGAGCCAGTTGCGATGATGGCCGACATTGAGTCGATGTTTTATCAGGTGAAGGTACCTGAACATGACGCAGACCTCCAACGCTTCCTTTGGTGGCCCGACGGCAAGTTGAACGAGCCCATGGAAGAGTTCAGAATGATGGTGCACCTCTTTGGCGCCACCTCGTCACCCAGCATCGCATCATATGCATTGAAGAAGACCGCTGAGGATCACAAAGACATTGCGTCCCCAGAAGCCGTCCAAACAGTCCTAAACAACTTCTACGTAGACGACTGCTTGAAGAGCGTGCCTACAGAAGATGACGCAATGACCTTGGCTAAAGACCTTCGCACCCTGTGTGCCAGCGGAGGATTCACTTTGACAAAGTGGACGAGCCATAACAGAAAGGTGCTCATGTCCATCCCGAAGAACAGAGAGCTAAAGAAACAAAGAACCTGGATCTCAGCTCTGAAGCTCTACCTGTCGAGAGAGCGCTCGGTATACAGTGGGATACAGAAACAGATGCTTTCACCTACAGCATCAAGTTGCCGGACAAGCCAATGACAAGAAGGGGAATCCTGGCGTCGTCAACTCCATCTACGACCCCCTCGGCCTACTGGCACCGGTCATCCTGCCCGCTAAACTCCTGCTGAAAGATCTCTGTAAGGAGCAAAGTGGATGGGACGAAGACATCAGTGAAAAACATGCAGAGGATTGGAAAGGATGGACAGAAGATGTTACCTACCTCTCCAACTTCCAAGTGAACAGGTGCTTGAAACCTGCCGACTTCGGACGCACTGCTTCAGCGCAGTTGCACCACTTCTCGGATGCCTCAGAGTATGCCTATGGCACCGCATCTTACCTGTTACTGGAGAACAAGCAAGGCAAGAAGCATTGTTCCCTCGTGATGGGCAAGTCGAGAGTGGCCTCACTCAAACAGGTCACGATCCCAAGACTAGAACTGACAGCGGCAGTTGTCGCCGTGAAGATAGACAAGATGCTGCACCAGAACTCCAAGTTCCGCTACAGCCGTCTACCTTCTGGACCGATAGCACTACGGTGCTCAGATACATAGACAACGACACTGCTCGCTTCAAAACCTTCGTGGCAAACAGAATCAACGTGATCCGAGAAGCCACCAAGCCTTCCCAGTGGAAGTATGTAAGAACAACAGAAAACCCAGCGGATCTACCCAGCAGGGGCCTGAAGGCCAAGAGCTTGGCACAGTCAAGAACGTGGATCGACGGACCAAGTTTCCTGCTGCTGAAACGAGTGTGACTGGCCGGAGCAACTCATGCAAAGGAAGGAAAGCCTTCAAAACGACCCTGAGGTCAAGAACATGGCGACAGTCAACACAATCAAAGTCGAAGAGGACAAAGAACCAATGAACAAGCTGATCGACTACTACTCAGAGTGGCATAAACTAAAACGAGCTGTGGCCTGGATTCTAAAACTAAAGAGAACTCTGCAACAACTGAAAGATGAAAGAAAGGAGTTATCAAGAACCATCATCCAAGCAGAAAAAGACCCTGAAAAGCAAAGGTCAAAGTTAGAACATCACATGAAGAAATACAAATCAACAAGGGAAAAGAAACCACTTACCTTGGATGATCTGGTCGCAGCCGAGTCAGAAATAATCAAGTTCAGCCAGAGACAACAGTTCAACGAAGAACTCCAAGCACTACAGAAGGGAAAGCAAGTTAGTCGCAACAGTCAGTTGTTCAGACTAGACCCTATACTTCAAGACAGCATCCTGAGGGTCGGCGGAAGACTCAACAAGTCAGCCATGCCAGAGACCGCCAAACGCCCAGCCATCATATCTAAACACAGCAGAGTTGCCACACTGATCCTGTCAGACATCCACCAAAGGACAGGACACGCCGGACGCAGCTATGTCCTGGCGCAGCTAAGACGCAAATATTGGATCCCACAAGCCAACTCTGCAATCAGAAAGCTACTCAACAAGTGTGTTGTGTGCCGCAGGATCACTGGAAAGGTCGGGGAGCAGAAGATGGCGAACTTACCTGAAGATCGCCTCCTGCCCGATAAACCCCCATTTACCAACACCGGCGTTGACTTCTTCGGGCCCTTTGATGTAAAGCGGGGCCGGGGTACAGTCAAGAGATACGGCGTGTTGTTCACCTGCCTTACCCTGAGAGCCATACACATAGAGGTCGCAGACAGCCTCGACACAGACTCTTGCATAAACGCAATTCGACGCTTTGTATGCCGCAGAGGTCAAGTCACCATCATGCGTTCGGATAACGGCACGAATTTCGTGGCCGCCGAAAGAGAATTGAGAGAAGCAATCCAACAACTGGATAATGACAAGATCGAAAGAGCCTTACAACCAAAAGAAATCAAATGGATATTCAACAGCCCAGCAGCCTCCCACCAAGGCGGTGTTTGGGAGAGACAGATTCGAACAGTCAGAAGAATCCTCAGCTCTATCATGAAGGAGCAAGCCATAAACGACGACTGTATCCAGACGACGATGTGCGAGGTCGAGAGCATCATCAACGGAAGACCGCTCACCACCATCTCGGATGACATGAACGACCTCGAGCCTCTGACACCCAACCATTTGTTGCTGTTGAAGTCCCAACCTAACATGCCCCCAGGCATCTTCAACAAAGACGACATGTACACAAAGAAAAGATGGAAGCAAGTCCAGTACTTGTCGGATTTGTTCTGGACTAGATGGACTCGTGAGTATCTCCCACTCCTCCAAGAGCGCCAGAAATGGTCAACACCAAGACGAAACTTCGCAACTGGAGATGTCGTGCTCCTAGTGGACAGCACTTCCCCACGCAACTCCTGGCTCCTGGGAAGAGTAGTCGAAACACTACCGGATTCAAGCGGGGTGGTACGAAGAGTCAAGATAAAGACCAAGACCAACGTGTTGGAGAGACCAGTAAACAAGTTGTGCCTGCTAGAAGAAGCAGCAGCCTGAGAAGAGAGGACTTCAGTTAGAATAGTCCCCAAGAGACTTTATGTTTGTCAGTTCATAGACATCATAATTGTTTAGTTTATAAGCTAGTAATTGCTTAGCCCTCCTGCCTAACCAATTAGGGGCCGGATAATGTAGGGGCCGTTTAGGAATCGGCTAATTTATATACCGTATCGGTAGTTCATATTTTACATATTGATATATTAATATTTTCATGTTTGATAATTTAGTTAAAAAGACTGACATGATAATTTCATGGTATAAGTACATTTAGAATTCATTAGTTTAAAAATAGACACAGAGACAAGTGAGATAGAACATTTCTTTATTTAGAACTGTGAACCTAGAATTAATCACATGACCTATGTGCAGCATTGTGGGATGCAGATCAAGCTTCCGGTTAGTTAGATGAAGCCAGCTCCTGATAGCAACACAGTTTTTTGACCATTCGGCATTACATTATACATTTATACATTCGACCTGATTTGTAAGAAGAGATTTGTAAGAAGAGCTTTGTTTTGTTTTCATTAAATTGTAAAACTACAAGTCTCTTGTCCTGTCGTCTGCGTTCAAGACTCCACGTTATTCTGGCTTCAAAGGGTGTTTCATTTTTAGAAGACGTGTTGGGAACACACCTATACACATCTTAGGATCTATTTTAAGGCAAGAGCAGCTCCTACATGAGAATAATCCTGCAGACCACAATAGAGGGATGTAGTATACTTAAGCTAATTAAGACATGCGAAATGGATGACCACAGTGTAGTACAATGGTTAGGGAACTGGGCTTCTAACTCAAAGGTTGCAGATTCAATTCCCAAGTGGGGCGCTGTCATTGTACCCTTGAGTAAATTGACCTGAATTGCTTTAGTGAAGATCCAGCTGTATAAATGGATTGTATTTCTAAAGAAATGTATACTGTGTAAGTAGCCCTGGATACTCGTGTCTGCTAAATGCCTGTAATGTAATGCTGTATGCATTTAAGTCATGATCATAGCAGTTCAATGGTATCTTGTGTGCACCTATGATTTAGTCTGTGATACACAATTTGGAAACAACATTTTATCTAACACATGCGCAGTGATATCAAATCAGCTTTAGCACATGAGCTCTCTTTAGTACATTTAGCACATGGGCTCTCTTGACATTTACTTAGCAATCCTTCAGATGGCTTTGATTACCCTATTCATTTTCAAAAAGGTTGCACAGATCCGATTTGATTTGGTAGCTAAGCTCATTTGGTGTCAGAGATTATGAACCCTGGAGCACACTGTGGGACAAGAAATGTTTTTCACTTTTTCTTTAATTTATCATTAAGATTGTTTTATTTTATATATATATATATATATTTATTAGGTACACCTGTACACCTGCTCGTTAATGCAATTATGTAATCAGCCAATCATGTGGCAGCAACTCAATGCATAAAAGTATGGAAACATGGTCAAGAGGTTCAGTTGTTGTTCAGACCAAAATCATAATGGGGAAGAAATGTGATTTGAGTGACTTTGACCGTGGAATGATTGTTCGTGCCAGACTGGGTGATGTGAGTATCTCAGAAACTGCTGATCTCATGGGATTTTCACACACAACAGTCTCTAGAGTTTACAGAGAATGGTGTGAAAAACAAAAAACATCCAGTGAGCGGCAGTTCTGTGCGTGAAAACACTTTGTTAATGAGAGAGGTTAGAGGAGAATGGCCAGACTGGTTCAAGCTGACAGGAAGGTGACAGTAACTCAAATAACCACGCGTTACAACAGTGGTATGCAGAAGAGAATCTCGAACCTTGAAGTGGATGGGCTACAGCAGCTGAAGACCACAACGGGTTCCACTCCTGTCAGCAATGAACAGGAAAGTGAGGTTACAGTGGGCACAGGTTCACCAAAACTGGACAGTTGAAGATTGGAAAATGTTGCCTGGTCTGATGAATCTCGATTTCTGCTGCGACATGCAGATGGTAGGGTCATAATTTGGGGTAAACAACATGAATCCATGCATCCATCCTGCCTTGTGTCAACGGTTCAGGCTGCTGGTGATGGTGTAATGGTGTGGGGAATGTTTTCTTGGTACACATTAGGCCCCTTAATACCAATTGAGCATAGTTTAAATGCCACAGCCTACTTGAGTCTTGTTGCTGACTATGTGCACCCCTTTATGGCCACAGTCTATCCATCTTCTACTTCCAGCAGGATAATGTGCCATGTCACAAAGCACAAGAAAATGACAATGAGTTCAGTGTACTCCAATGGCTTCCACAGTCACCAGATCTCAGTCCAATAGAGCACCTTTGGGATGTGGTGGAATGGGAGTTTAGCAACATGAATGTGCAGCCGACAAATCTGCAGCAACTGTGTGATGCTATCATGTCAACATGGACCAGAATCTCTGAGGAATGTTTCCAGCACCTGGTTGAATCCATGCTACAAAGAATTCAGGCTGTTCTGGGGGCAAAGGGGGGACCTACCCAGTACTAGAAAGGTGTACCTAATAAAGTGGCCACTGAGTGTATATTGTTTTGGGTTTTTTTGCAACACAGGTTGCTTTGGAATTTCCCCACTGTCCAGACCCATATTTTAAATTTCAGTCTTTCCTCTTCTCCTCCTCCTCACATCCCCGATTCCTCGGTCAGAAGAAGCTGAGAGAGGATTGGCTCTCTCCAGCTCAGACTCTCCGTTTTTCTGGCGGGGGCGTGCGGCTGCATGAAAAGGCAAATTGACTTCAGATTCTGAGCTCATAATAAGATTATCCAGGGAAGTCAATCATCCTGGGTTTAAGTACAGATGTGAGAGAGGAAAGCGAACCAGATAAAGCAGGGTCTGTCCAAGGACCAAGCTAACAATTAACCCTAATTTCAGCATTGTTGGTTGTTTCAAAAAACAGGGCAAAAGATTAAAACCAAGTGCAGCACTATGAAGTATATTTGTGCATTAAAAAAATGTGTTCCAAACCACAACCACAATTTATTTATTTTTTAAGGGGGGGGTTACATTTTATAATTCCATCTTAGTGTAGGTGTTCAGTCTCGGTATAAATGCTAATAATTAATAACTTCCTTATATGTTCTAAACTGCGTTGGTAATAGTTTAACCCAAAATGAATGCAGGTCAGTAAAAATAAAGAAGGAGAAGGGCAGGATTTCCATACTGAGAACCTTCTGTAGGTTCCATGTTGTGCACTGTGTATATCCACATTAGCAGTGCGCACTGTGACTTTATGTTGAACATTATCAATCTGGAAGCCCTGTTTTTTTCCTTGATAATACTAACTATAATTACTTTGTCGTCCGCAGATGGGCTGAATAGGTTTGTTAATGATTTATAAAGCATATATTATATTATATATTATATGATTATTATAATTATAAATATAATAATAATAATCACACTGGTCAACACAATTTTTCTATATCTTTGGAAAGCAATGTTTTTAAAGTAATTTTAGGGTGCTGAATTCAAAAACTGCATTTATTTTGTGTGCCGATACGCTGAACAAACTGCCAATGCGCAAAACAAAATCATGCAAAGCCTTTCAGATTAGTCAGGAACTAATCCAGGATCATAATTATATTTCACAAAACGTACCTGACACAGGAGTAGTCGCCATATACTGTACTATACTGTATTTTTCTGCAAGCAGTGTGTGAACTTGCAGTTCGGGACTGCTTCTGTTATATCTGTGGCCTCTTTACACCTATTTCACAAAGAAGAACTATATCCCCTGCTGTTAAAATAGGTTATTTTCATTACTTTGGCTGCAAAATTGGTGATCAGCATAAAGCTTGGGCTCCACATATTTGCTGCAATTCTTGTGCTGTGATCCTAAGAGAATGGCTTCAAGGAAAGAAGAGGAAGAAGGCTTTTGCAGTCCCAATGATTTGGAGTGAAGAGAAAAAACATTTTGATGATTGTTATTTTTGTCAAACTAACATCAGTGATATTGCAGCAAACACAAGAAACAAGGTGACGTACCCAGATATTGCTTCTGCTATCCGACCTGATCCTCACGGTGATAAACTGCCAATTCCTAGTCCTCCTTCCAAGGAAGAAGAATTGATGCTTCTGAGAGTGATTCATCTTTAGAAACTGAAAAGTTGTCTGAGAGTGACTCCAGATGATCTCAATGACTTGGTAAGACTTGTACCTCTCAAAATCTCAAGCAGAAGTACTAGCTTCAGGGTTGAAGCAGTGGAAACTTGTTACGGAGGGAGTACGTACAATATAACACAGTAATGTATTTTTTCTGTGAACAATGACTTGTGTTAACAATATTGAGGGACTCTCTTTGCCTATTTTGAAATATCGCATAATCCTGATGAATGGCAACTATTCATTGACTCAAGTAAGCAGAGTTTGAAAGCTGTGCTCCTGCATAATGGTAATGTGTACCCAGGTATTGCTATCACTCATTCTGCTTATCTGAAGGAATCATACGAGAACATGGTATCTCTTCTGAATGAGGTCAAGTTGGTCCTCAAATTTGGAAACTTTTGAAGGATGGTGACAAATTAATTGACTGCTTAAAAAATAAAGACTTACTTGCTTGACTTGCATTCAAAACAATCTGTAACAACTTTGTTGGCAACAGAAATTCGGACAATTATGAAGAACATGTTATTGAACTTCTGGATGACTACAGATCGCAAGGCGCTCGGATGTTGTTAAAGATCCACTTTTTACAGTTATCTGGGCTTTTTCCATGAAAATCTTGGTGCTGTCTCAGATTTTTACATTTTACATTTTAAGCATTTAGCAGACGCTCTTATCCAGAGCGACTTACAAGATGTGCATTAATACATGGTAGGAACAATCATAGTTAGCGCACGAGATCAGTGCAGTAATACAGCAATAGACATCATTGCAGGCATCTGCGTACCATACCTATAACACCGGGAAGGAAATGGTTAGTAAACTTTTTTTTTTTTGGAGTATAGTGTTGATCAAGTAAACAGTGGTGAAGACAATTTACGTAGCTAGATGGACAGAGTTCAGTGGTAGTGGAGTCTGAAGAGGTAGGTTTTGAGTGTCTTGCGGAAGATCGCACTTGCGGAAGTGATTCCGCAGTCCTGACCGATTGCGGAAGGTCGTTCCACCATCGAGGGATCAGATGAACCTGGAGAATGTATCCATCAAGATATTTCTCTGATGGAGAAGAATTTTCAGGGTAGTTGGGATCCTGCCATGATGGGTGACTATTGCTGGATGCTTAAACGTGACAGTGGTGTAACTCACAATAATAAAGTATTTTTTGTTGACCAGTATTATTGTATGTATATTTAATTACACATTTATAACTTGACTGTATTATAAATTGGTCACTTTTTTCCATAAAATCCCATGTTTTGAAAATATATCATTAAATAAATATATATGTAATATTAATTTGAAATCAAGACCAAAAACTCTGAGAATCCTGGTTATCTTGTGAAAATCTAATATCAAGGTCATTTTTCTATCTTATCTTTATAGAAGATTTATTTATTCATCAAACAAGCAATATGTGCACAGCAAATATGAACATTTGTAAATGATGTGTAAATATCAAGTAAGCACACACTTGTGTAATTATCATTACAGGTTAGTTTGGGTGTAGTGTTTGGTTAATGATTGGGATTAAGTCAAGGTTTAGGGTCAAGGGGCAGAGCTGGAGGGAAGAGTTTCATGAGATAACATTCAAAACATAATCACAATTTACATTCCTGTTGGTATTTTTTATGCAATACCAATATTATCACACATTAAACTACGTTTGATATAAAGCATTCATTTTTATTAACTTCAGGTGCAATAATACAGCTGTTATTACACCCACAAGTTAAGGAGATGGTTTCCTTTTTTAATGGTAATTCCACTTACGATAATTATTCTCCAGCTTGACTATCGACCACATTTGATCACATTAATGATCACTGGTCTTTAATGGGCCAGCCACAGTTTTACTATTCTTTGGTGAACTGAGGTGTCTCTGTCAGCTATTGATTCTTTTGCACCATTAACATTAAATTCCATCCAGTTGTATTGCACAGTAGCGGTTTTGCCGTGTTCTCTCCCTGCAACAGTATTGATGTTATTTTGCCCCCCGCAACCACTGTTTAAATCTCAAGGTGGTCTGCAAGGAATGTGAGTCAATAAAAGTGATGGAAATGTAAGAGATGAACGCTTGGGGGGAAATCTGTTTACTCAGCGAGACACAATTAAAAGCACAAACATAACAAAATAAATCCATGGTTGCCAAGTAGTATATCGTTACTTGTACAAAGAAAAATAAGCTCTCCTGCTCCATGCCACATACAGGTAACTTCCAAAATAAAGGAAACACTAACATAAAGCGTCAGGGCATTGGGCCACCACGGGCCACTAGAACAGCTTCAGTGCGCCTTGGCATGGATTCTACAAGTGTCTGGGATTCCACAAGAAATTCCATCATTTTGTGTTTTGTTGATGGTGGTAGAAAACACTGCCTCAGGCACCTCTCCAGAATCTCCCCATAAGTGTTCAATTGAGTTGACATTTTCATGCTCATCAAACCATTCAGTGATCACTCTGTGGATGGGGGGGCCTTGTCATCCTGGAAGAGCCCACTCCCACCAGGATAGAAATGCTTCACTACAGGATGAAGGTGATCACTCAGAATGGCTTTGAATTGATTGGCATTTACCTTGCCCTCAAAGGAGTTCAGTGGAACCGTCTAAACCATGCCAAAAAAATGTACCCTACACCATAACAGAGCTGCCAGAACCCTTCATTTACTGAAGTGCTTCCTTTATTTTGACAGTTTATTTCATCACATACCTCAGCGATATCAAACCCCCCAAAACATAACGACACGGATATTTTGTCATGCTCAACAGCCCAAAGCAAATTGAAGCAAGCTCATGAAGAACACTGCAGCAATTTGTTTCAATCACATTTTGCATTTACACCCATGAAAAAATACACAAAAAGTTGCTCAAACCCATTAAGGGCTTATTGTGATTTATGACTGATTTATGCCCGATGTGTGCTGCATTACAGTTTACGCTGTACTGTATCTTCAGGCCTGCTCATTCCGAGATTTGCATTTATTGGACAAAAGGTCAAAGAAAACGGCTATCCATGAAGGGTTTAGGGTACATGCAAACACTATAGCTGTGCAAAAACGTATTTGAAACAACAATGATCGACAGAGTAACAATGTTAATATTACTCTCACAGACTTCATTTGAGTCCAAGTGCAATCAAATGATCACAAATTAGTTAAATTAATGCTGATTATTTTACGGTGTGAAAGTCTAATGACATCTTTCTCAATCACAATTACCAAAACAAATACGCAGCGTAACATTTTACGCTTGAAACAAAACAGTTACTGTTCATCCATAAGGTGTTTCAGCCATCTGTGTTGTTGTGAGTTGTGCAAAAAACAATGGGGATGCAGGGATGGATGGTAATGCCATCCTTATTAGATTCCCATTGGGGAATTCCCCAAATATTCCCATATTATTATTATTATTATTATTATTATTATTATTATTTAATGTTCTTTGTGAAGCACTTTGGACTGCAATAAATTGTATGAAAGGTGCTATGCTATTCTTCTTCTTCTTCTTCTTCTTCTTCTTTTTCTTCTTCTTCTTCTTCTTCTTCTTCTTCTTATCATCTGTTAGGCCCTGTTTACACTGTCAAAATCACCTGGATCTATAGGCTAATGTTAGCACAGATACACCACTCTACACTACCACACTGTTGTTTCCATCTATTTCCACATGCCATGTCTATTGTATGATACATGCATGTGACAAGCATTTTCTGTGTTGAAGTGCCGTTCAACTTTATGAATAGATAATGTTGCACCTGTAAATAATAGCTAGTTATATACTATATCGCCAAAAGTCAGTGGACACCCCTACTAATTATTGAGTTCAGGTGTTTCAGCCACACCCATTGCCAACAGGTGCTACAGGATACGAAGACATCCTAGCCAATTGGGCGCTTCCAACTTTGTTGCAACAGTTTGGGGAAGGCCCTTTGCTGTTCCAGCATGACTGTGCCCCTGTGCACAAAGCGAGGTCCATAAAGACATGGTTAGACGAGTTTGGTGTGGAGGAACTCAATTAGCCTGCACAGAGCCCTGACCTCAACCCCATTGAACACCTTTGGGAGTAATTAGAACGCCGATTGCGAGCCAGGCCTTCTCGTCCAACATCAGTGCCTGACCTCACAGATGCTCTTTTGGCTGAATGGGCACAAATTCCCACAGACACACTCCAAAATCTTGTGGAAAGCCTTCCCAGAAGAGTGGCAGCTGTCATAGCCGCAAAGGGGGGTCCAATTCCATATTAATGCCCATGGTTTTAGAATGGGATGTCTAACAAGCTCATATAGGTGTGATGGTCAGGTGTCCACTGACTTTTGGCCATATATACTGTACCATAGGTGCTATTTAAGCATTTTTCCAGTGTCAATGGTGGCTGCCAGCCCCTCAGGGGTGCACATAATTAGCTATTGCATTGCATAAGTTGGGAAGCCCCACTATATACACATTTCCCTAAATTGCCATTGTACCTCTGAGCAAGGTGCAGTACCCAAGCTGAATTTCTCATGGAAAATTGCAAAAATATGTAAAATTATGTTATATAAGTAATGATATATAGTATATAAGCTCTGTAAAATAGCCCTGGATCAGGGCATTCATTGAGAAATGTCATGATGTGGTGTAATGGTTCTTATATCAGTTATATCTGCTGGTGGCAGATTTTCTTCTTGCTGTCTACTCTACAGAAAAAAAATTACATATTATATTGTCAAGGCAGGCATATTTCACAGAGGTTACATAACTGATAATGGAAAGAGGATCATCTGTACTCGAACTCACACCTCCCCCTTCACCATCTGAAGTCAATTACACCTACCACTCAACTAACCAAACCCCACCTTCCTACCCACCCTCCAACCTCAATCACACCTGCCCCCCGCCCACATCCCCACCGCCTCATCCGACTCTCACCTTCCAATCACAATCACATCTGCCTCTCAACCACCACCCTCCCGCTTACCCTCCAAACTCAATCACACCTGCCCACTGAACCCCCTCCACTCACCACCCGCTCTCAAATTCAATAATACCTGCCTCCACACACCCTATCCCACCAGCCCCATATTGCATGCTACCATATCCACACCCCCCTCAGCAGAAGGGGGGAAGGGGGAGGGGGGTCATGAGGGATGTCCTTTCTCTCCTACAGCAGTCACTCACAGAGAGAGGTGGATTGGGCCATTCATCTTGTAAACCACATCAATTTTGCTGGGACAGGAACAAAAACTCACAGTGTCTGAGCATTACTTCTCTCTGAATAACTGAGAGGGACCACTGACATGCACATATCACAGAGGCTCTATAGTCTGTCAGAATTGTATATCTTTTTTCTCTCTCTTCAAACTTATCGAGGGGTAACTAGAACTCATGTCCATCTGTGACACGTTGAGCTTGTTCCCATGAACAAACAGTTATACTGGGTCAATCCAAAGTGTGGCCAAAGTATTTTCCACGTAGGAGCCAAGCGTTTAACCCTACTCACACACGGAGTGGGATCCCTGAGCAGCTGTCTTGGAAATGCATCTTTCTTCCTCACATCAGCATCATTGACAAGATCTGTGGTGCTGTTACTCTACCCTGGGCCTGGGGGGCAGTGTTTCCCTCCTGAATAGCCCATCAAATGTAACTGAAGGGACAGGTAACTGCCAAAGTAAAGGAAACATTTTAGTAAATGAATGGTTCTGTTATGGTGTGAGGTGCATTTTCTTGGTATGGTTTAGGTCCACTCAAACCCTTAATGAGAAAGGTAAATGCCAATATAGATAAAGCCATTCTGAGTGATTACCTTCATCCTATGGTTTCTATGCTGACGGAAGGGTCTCTTCCGGGATGACAATTCCCTGGCCATGGCCATCTCAGTCACCAGATCTCAACCCAGTTGAACACTTATGGGAGATTCTGGAGTTGCACCTGAGACAGCATTTTCCACCACCATCAACAAAACACCAATTGATGAAAATTCCCATCGAAGAATAGTGCTGCATCCCTCCAATAAAGTTTCAGACACTTGTAGAATCTATGCCAAGGCACATTGAAGCTGTTCTGGCGGCTCATGGTGGCCCAATGCCCTATTAAAACACTTTATGTTGGTGTTTCCATGTACATGATTAAAGTTGAACTGGACTGTGAAATGGTTCTGATTTAATTCATTTGCACGAGTGACATCATTGCTGGTGCCTTTTCTGAATGAAATTGCAGGGAAAATCAATTACATGTCTCAACCTCTCAGCAATTGCTTGTTTTAAATCTGTTACCAACCGGCTGTTTAAGGAGGGCCACTGCTTCCAGGAATTACTACTCAGCAGCAATCTGTGTTTTAACTTCTCCTACGCTCTAGAGTCGAACGCAATCAAGGCAACAACCGCTGCAGCCATAAAAATGCTTGATTTATTAGTGATTTTTCACTTGATCTGCATTTAATGAGCAGGTCTATAAGGCTTCAGTGGAGCACTTTCTAAAAGCAAATGACCTGCTCCGTCTGACTCCTTTATGTGTTTACTGAGCTTTGAATTTAACACCCATTAATATTCTATTGGCCCAGGCCACCAAGACTTTATATACCTTAAAATCCCTCCATTCACAGCTAGTCAACAATATATTTTTGTTCATTGTACAGGAAGTATCTATTCATATTTAATCAGATTTTTTTTAAAGCATATAGTGCTCTTTACAGAAGGATCGAGGCATCAATAATAGGCAATAATACATTGTTTAATTATGTATCCGTTGAGCAGCCGGCACACCTGCTCTCAAAGTTAAATAAGCGCCTCGTACACGTACGAGCAGTCGCTCACTGCAGTCCAGGACTTGTTTGCAGTTGTCTTGCTGTTTAAAATGATACCATGCAACAAGAAAAGGAAAATCTATTTCAATAAGGCATTTAGAATCCCACCTAGGATTCTAATGCCCCGAATTATATTCCACACTGCAGCTCACAGCTTCCATGTTCAGAACTGGGCTTGCAACTCAGAAGGTGCAGGTTCGATTCCCAGGTGGGGGCACTGTCGTTGTACCCTTGAGCAAGGTACTTAGCCTGAATTGCTTCAGTAAACACCCAGCTGTATCAATGGATAGCATGTAAAAATGTAAGCCCTGTCGAGGCAAACGCTCCTCTCTATATGCATCTTGTACACACTGGGGCAGTGGGTAAGGGATGCGCCTTAACAGCTCCTGGGTAACACTGAATCAGTGTATGGCAAGATCTACTGCATTACAAAGGATTCGGGTCACCTCGATTTAATTGGTTCATTTAACCAATGCAGCGCTTTGCACAGCTGTAGCTTGAGATGATGAGTGTGGAACTCTGAATACAGGATAATGATGTCACAGGAGGAAAGGGATAACAGCAGCGTTTGAAAAATCATGGTAGAGATGGTCCACTCCTGCCTTCTTCCATGTTCTGATCACGTTGCATCATGGGTACCACAGAGTGCTGCCCCCCACAACCCCACCCCCACAACGCCAGAGCTGAACTCTCTCTATTGACTTAATGCAGAAAATACCTAATTATATATTCAGACTGCTCTGGGTTGGTCACATACACAATCCTACTGGAGTGAGATATGTCATTTATTTTTATGTGAGCAATGCTTATCATGTGTTTTATTAGGCATTTATGTGAAGAATAAGCACAGTACAGTATTTCATAAAGGGGCATGGTAAGCAGGGCAAGTTCATTCAGTTGACTGTCACTGGCTAACTTATATTGGGTGACATTATCGTGCAGCTCAATTTTAGACATTTATGTATTATTAGCTACCTAGCTACAGTGTTTAAGATCAGGGCATTGTCAAATGAACCAGGTTCATGTTAGTGCAGCTAGCTAGTTTATTATCTAGCCTGTGTTCCATGCAAACTACTGCCTCATTAGCTAGCTAGTTAGCTAGCGAACTCAGCTAGCCAGCAAGTAGGCTATACTTCACACTAGCAAGCTCATGGGAGAGCTGGTTGGCTAGCTAAATAACTAGCTCGAAGACATCATTCTAATGGTGGTGTAGACGGGTCTTTTAAAAAGGTGAGGCGCCAAGTGTCGGCTCTGGCCGGGAGTGCCACCAGGGGGCGGCGATTGGCTGTCCGCCCCAGGGAGGGGGAGGGGAGCCGGCGTGACGTTCGCTGCGAGAGTGGCCCTGTAGTACCGGGTTACGGTCGACGGCCTGCGGGTGCCGTCGTAAGAGGCGTCACTTCGCTTCGTCACTGAAGAAGAATTAGAGCAGAGATCTAACAGCGCTCCGAGGTATTCAAAAAATAAAAATCGTTGCTCTCTCCTCGCGCTATCACTCAATCACTCCCACTGAGTCGTTCAAACAGCCGAGTCGGAAGACCCGGTGCGGCACGACCCGGTGGGGGTCTATTTATATAACCACGGAGCAACAGAGTCGAGTGAACAAGATTACCAATTATAGTAAATAGTATGCGGGCTGAGTGCTGGACACATATTCACAGTTGGACAGTTATAAAAAGCTTCGGAAATTGGCAGAGAGCCCCTCTAAACACAAAAGAAGCGCTGACTGATTTTTTTGCATAGCGGCACATTGTATGCTGTCAATACATTTCCAAGACAATACAATCTAAATACCTTTTAACATTAGAACTTTATTTAACGGACAATTAAACCTATATGTGGAAAGAATATTGTAAATAAAATGGAAAGATCGCGATCCGCATGTATTTTAAGATTAGTATAATTAAATGTAATGTGAACGCAAATTCTAAGCTAAAAAATGTATATATCTATATTGATTTTATATATAGCCTATATACAGTGCTGTGAAAAAGTTTTTGCCCCCTTCCTGATTTCCTCTATTTTTGCATATTTGTCACATTGAATGGTTTCAGATCTTTATACAAAATGTAATATAAGACAAGGAGAACCTGAGTAAACACAAAATACCATTTTTAAATAATCATTTCATTTATTGAAGGAAAAAAGTTATCCAACACCAGCTGGCCCTGTGTGAAAAAATAATTGCCCCCTTACTTACTCAATCAACCAATTTACCAAATGTAAGTGATCATTGGATTCAATTAGAGCAGACACACCCAGGCTTGATTACTGCCAGCCCTGTTGAATGTAAACATGACTTATATAGAACCTTACCATCAATGTGAAGTAGGCTACAAGCAGCACACTATGCCACAATCAAAATAAATTCCGGAAGAGATGAGAAAAAAAGTTGTTAAGATATATCAGTCTGGAAAGGGTTACAAAGCCATTTATAAGGCTCTGGGACTCCAGCGAGCCATTATCTCCAAATGGAGAAAACTTGGAACAGTGGTGAATCTTCCCAGGACTGGCCGGCCTACCAAAATTCCTCCAAGGGTGCAGCGACAACTCATCCAGGAAGTCACAAAAAAACCCAGGACAACATCTAAAGAACTGCAGGCCTTTCTAGTCTCAGCTAAGGTCAGCATTCATGATTCAGCAATAAGAGAGAGACTGGGAAAAAATTGAATTTATGGGAGAGTTGCAAGACGCAAAAAACCACTGGGGGTCATCAATGTAAGAGCAAAATATGAGTGCTCATCTCACATTTGCAAAAAAACACATTGATGACCCCAAGCCTTTTGGGAGGATGTTCTGTGGACAGACAAGTCAAAAGTATAACTTTTTGGAAGACACGGGTCCCGTTATGTCTGGCGTAAAGCAAACACAGCATTTCACAATAAGAAGATCATACCAACAGTCAAACATGGTGGTGGTAGTGTGATGGTGTGGGGATGCTTTGCTGCCTTGGGGCCTGGAATATTTGTCATCATTGAAGGAACCATGAATTCTGCTCTCTACCAGAAAATTCTGAAGGAGAATGTCCGGTCATCAGTCCATGATCTGAAGCTGAAGTGTAATTGGGTTATGCAGCAGGACAATGACCCAAAACACAAGACGAAGTCCACCTTAGAATGGCTCAAAAGAAACAAAATTAAGGTTTTGGAGTTGCTTAGTCAAAGTCCTGACTTGAACTCCATCGAGATGCTGTGGCAGGACCTTAAACGAGCAGTTCATGCTCGAAAACCCTCCAATGTTGCTGAATTCTGCAAAGAAGAGTGGGCCAAAATTCCTCCAAAGCGATGTGGTAGTCATTAGGTGCAGATGTGGAGGGGGCATAGCAATAGAGCCTTCTGGTGCAATGAGCTATCCTTACTGTCACCAATCATAAGTGATGATCTGTCCCTATCAGGACTGCTGATGATGTGGTGGGATGGTCTCTGAGTGCCCTCATGGCTGCGTGCTCCCTGTGCCACTCACCTAATTAGTTATGCTGCCCTAGATTACTTCTGCTGGTGCAAAAGTGTTATCACTACTCTTTCCCCTGATCCGGTGTGATATTTATCATAGTCATAACTGCACCTTTCCTCTTTTCTCCCCGGCTTCGTGGCACCTGCCCGGAGCTCACCTGCCCCAGAGTCAACCAGCCACCCCCTGCCATGTGTTAGCCGGATGCCGCTGGCCCAGACCCTAGCTGCTGGTTCCATCCCCCTGCCCTGATATCTGAAGGGATGAGGTCCACCCCACCCCTACACTTAGAATGCCCTTCCGGTGGTCTGTTAAGCCTCATGAGCCTCAAGGACTATTTGTTTTGTTTTTCTTTGTATCCCACCATTTTCTCCAATTATAGTGAGCATTTGGTTGCAGTTGTTGCTGCTAAAGGTGGTGCAACCAGTTATTAAGTTCAGGGGGGCAATTACTTTTTCACTTGGGTGATATGGGTGTTGGATAACTTTTTTCCTTCAATAAATGAAATGATCATTTAAAAACTGTATTTTGTGTTTACTCGGATTCTCCTTGTCTTATATTTTGTATGAAGATCTGAAACCATTCAGTGTGACAAATATGCAAAAATAGAGGAAATCAGGAAGGAGGCAACTACTTATTCATGGCACTGTATATATATATATATATATGTATACTGTATATATAGTACTGTGCAAAAGTCTTAGGCCACTCTGGAAAAAATTAATTAAAGCCATTTATCTGAGCAGTAAGTGTTTATTTGGTTGAAAAAACACTTTATAACATTAAAGTAAACATTAGTACAATAAAAAGTAACAACAACTTATTGTGCTTTTAACAAGTATTTTGTGTGGCCTCTCATAGAATACAAAGCTGAAGTAATTTGCATTGATAGACTGTCATGTCATTTTTTCAAATAGTCCTGTGGTGAATTCTTCCAAGCTCCTTGCAGGATTTGCCAAAGCCTTTTGACTTTGGCTACTTTTTGTTCTTTTCCCGTTCAAGTGATCCCACACAGCTTCAATTATGTTGAGGTCGGGGCTCTGAGGTGGCCAATCTAATACTGTGAGTGCACACATCCACTCCAACTAGGTCTTAATCGTGTTTGCAGTGTGTTTAGGGTCATTATTGTGCTGAAAGATGACATACTGGCGTCTTTGTAAACTAAATATTTCTAATTGGGACTCATCACTCCATAAGACTTTCTGCCACTGGTTGTCACTTCATGTTTTATGATCTTTCACGTATTTCAAACTCTTCTGCTTGTTGCCTTTCCACAGATTTTTTTTTCTTAGCTGCAAAACATGTCCTACAAGACCATTTCTTGTAAGACTACCTCTCACGGTCGAAGCGTGTACTTCGGTGCCAGATGACTCTGCCAGATGCTGAGCAAGCACTTCACTGGATTTCCTTCTGGAAGTGACCTTTAAGTACTGTTCATCAGATGCAGACAGCTTTTTAGGTCTTCCACTGCATTTTCTGTCTTCAACTTGCCCAGTTTCTTCTAATTTATTTTTGATAGCTTGAAAACTACATCTTGAAAATCCGGTTAGGCGGGCTAATGCTCGCTGAGAATTGCCTTGTTGAAGCATACCTCAATAAGATGAATCAGGTGTGCTGATGGTAGAATTGAACAAATACATGGAATGGCTGGAGTGCCTCAAGGAGAGATTTGGGAATCAAACCTGTGCTCTTCTAGCCATCTCACACGATATTAATAACTTTTTGGAAAACACAAGAAATTCTTGTTATCTTTTATTGTATTAATGTATATTTGTATTTATTCTAATGTCATATACTGGTTTTCCAAGCAAATAAACACTTAATGCCCAGACAAATAGCTTTAAACATAATTTTCCAGGGTGGCCTAAGACTTTTGCACAGTACAGTATATATATATAAATTGTCCTAAAATATAATCTTGAGATGGCAAACGTGCTAAAATTCTACCCATGAGAACATCAAAACAGTATGATATCTACACAATAACTTCTAGATTTGCCTGAACGGGATACATAAAATAGTCTGCAAACATGTGTAAGTAGCACCACTTTTGAATACAATTAATTATTTTTCCTCTTCAGTTGGCAGAGGAAAAAGTAGTGCCAGGAAGACTGGAAGTCCGCAGCGAGGCGATTTTGTGTGTCTGTGTGCGTCTCATCTTTAGCCTCTGACTAGGCGTACAAGAGTGAATGGGCTGACTGTCAGTGTTAGCACGTTCCATTCTGCAGCAGTTGAGCTCGCTCCAGCGTTCCTTTAAATAGAGTTCGGCGGCACAGATGTGTGGAGCAAGCTTTGGCGGAAGCTCGTGTCACCGTGACGGGGGAAAAACTATCAAATGGATTTCATCTACTCGTTTTTCGGTGAAACGATAGCTCCGCAGCTCCTGGTAATCGTATGTGAAAGAATTTAGCTTTCAGCTAAGCACACGGGCCCCCCTTTCGCTTGCTGTTGAATGCGGGTCTGGATGCGCTGTCCCAGGTGCTGAATATACAGCGTGTCGAGTGTCTGCGGCACGCGCTTCGAGCTGTGACTGACCGTGGGTTTTAGACGAGACAAGAGTCGGACTGACGTAAATGCTAAATTATCGCTCGCAGATCCGGGCTAATACACCCTTCTCAAAGTAAATGGGATTTCACGTCTTCCGATTGTTTGAAGGATGGAGAGATTTTTCCTGTCTGTCGCGCTGTTGCTGGTTCTGAGCTGTCTCGGCGTCTCTTGGGTTGCAGCCGGTAAGTTTAGATTCGCTTTGTGCTCATACGCATGCATTTTTATGAATATCTACATTTATGGTTACACTTGAGGGATTGCCATATATTGATTTTTAAAACCAAATGTGTACATTATTCAGACTGCATGCTTGAGAAACTAGGCATTCCGCGAACATTTCGCATAATTGTGCATGTGTTTCAATTACATTTTGAGATGGCTGTTTATGAATGTATGTATTTCGTCCTTATATGCAATATTGCGATCTCATTGATAGACGAGTGTTAAACTATAAAAGAGTGATCGTCATAAAATAAGGCATGCAACAGATATTAGATGCAGCTATATTTAATTAGTGTTGCACTATGTACTGTAATCATGCCTGGAAGACATTATATTGAATAATATTATCGCAGTTTCCCTGTCATTTTCAAAATTAAATAATTTCTGTAATTGTAATCGACAGGGCTGATCGACCTTTTTTTTTTTAACAATGCAGACGTTAGAATACTTTCGCGTTTATTGTGAGGAGAGAAGACGAGATCAGGCTCGTGCCATACTGTACTATATGCAAAACGTAGTGAAAAACAAGTGACCCTCAACACAAGTTTCTAAACTAATAGCCATATGTTATGTACCTCGCGCTGGGCGTTGCATGGAAATAGGAGTAAGCTTGTCTCCATAAGAGTGTGTGTGTGTGTGTGCGTGTTGAATTCCAAGCTGCGCTTGCCCATCGGATTAAAAAAAGAACCGAGCTGATGTGGTAACAAAAAAACAGGCTCTTATACGGTTTATCAAACCACAGATAACGCTTATCGCGTTATGGTGGAAAACTTTTGACACATGTTAATGAAAAATAGCAGGGACCAAACAAAATAATGCAAACCGCCGCGCAAAACCTACAGCGCTATGGAGTGCTTGCTTATCTGTTCTTCGTAAGACAGCTATTGGGTGATTATACGTATTAGTGTAGATAGTCTGTTTCGCCACGTTCCCTGTATTTGTTCAAGAAACAACTTGTAATTGAAGAAGTTAAGGGCAATTTTATTCTTTAGTGGCATCCCTTACATATCTAGTTTATGATCAGAGTACAAGTCATTTTTTCTTCTTTTTCATACAGAGCCATCATTTTGACATAAGTAAAACTTTTTTCTCTCAGAATGTAACATTTTGGATATTAATGAACGTGTCAGAGATTCCTCCTGTGCACTGCACAAGTGAAGGACTTTTAGTTACTTGTTCAGCTTTATAATGACTCATACTGTGGCAAATCCAAATCCCATTACCATGCACTGAAGCAAAACTAAGGGTACATCTGCATGTCTTATTAAATGCACAACACTTAATAATGCTCTAGGTCATTTACCGTATGTTTGCACTCAGCACCTCTGTCCAGTTGTCCTCATAGGTGGCCATATATGAATCCTGTAAAATTACAACAGAATGGCACAACATTTTATTTGTCAAGTAATAATAATAAAAACGAATTAAAAACTACTACTTGTTGTGCTTATTGTAATCAACTTGCTTTAGTGCTAGTGTTGTATATAGCTGTTTACTTGAGGGAGGGATGTGTTTGAAGTTGTAGTGACATGTGGTTGCTCTTTGCCTACTTAAGCTGAATGCACCTTCTGTAAGTCTCTTTGCATAAAAGCATCTGCCAGATGACTGTAATGTAAAGTATAAACTCTCCCATTAATCTGCCATCTCAAAACAAATCTAATCCTCATGATGTAATTCTGTATTTATACAGACTCACATATTACTTGTGGCTTACTATATGATGTTCAGTACAATCCGCTGTGATTTAAAAGGTTGGACAGTAGTGCCAAGGAGGAACTAAACACTAGTGATAGAGACCACTCCAAGTACAAAAAGTTTCCGGACTGACATTTTCCTATCATGGTCTTTTCAATTCAAGTTATCTGTAGTTAGCTATACTTCCATTAAAGTCCTACAGTGTGATAAAGGGCTCTCCAGTCACCCATTATAAAAGAGAAACCTCTTTCTTTCTTTAAAAGAAAAGTACAGAGTAGGTGTTTGTGTGTGAGCGTACTTGCAGGGGGGAGGTAGTGAAGCCTGGATCGTTCCGGTAAGTGCCCGTCTAAGTAAGTCTTAAGTGAGGGAACATTTTAGAGACTATGCAATCGGAGAGTCAGCACGTGTGACTCTGCATTGGTGGTGCTTGGAAGCCCTCTCAACCAGTCACCTGGTTGCCATCTCAACCAGTCACCTCAACTTGTCATTCTGTCAGGTGATGTCCCGATGACCAGGCCCACAATCTTAGACAGTAAATTGATGTGTTTTACAGAGAGTATTACAGTTTGGTGGGCTTATGATGTTGTGTCTTTGAGGGGCACTGAGCTCCTGAAGCTTCTGGGATCCTTGCCTAGGTTTAGGGAAAACTGTCGAGGCAGGGTTCGATATCTCAGGACTAGGTGTTGGCTGCAGTGTGGAGGTGGGGTTAGTGATGCGGGGACAAGGTATTGGCTACAGTGTTAAGGCAGAATTAGTGATCTGAGCTGTTGGTCTTTGAATGGTACATGGCACATGAGCAATCGATGTGCACACACTTCCATATTCCATGAACCCGGGCTTAGATACTGCATGGTGAGACAACGGTGAACCTTTGTTTCTTTTTTCAAATAGATGGTACAATGTTTTTCTACAGCTCTGTGATGTCACTTGTAAGGAACCGAAGGGAAGATCATTATAGTGGCTGGATGGATGGATAGAGGGATGGAGTGATGGAGGGATGGTTGTCTAGATAAACTAAGAGATCATAGGATAAAGTTAATGGAAATGGAAGGAAATGGAAGGCATAGGGCAATATGGTATGTAATCAGAGTTGTTGGTCAGCACTATGCATGTCTGAAACTGAGGTTACTGTAAAAACTGAGATTTTAATAAGTGTCAGCTTCCTCTGGGTAAGACAGAATAGTAACATTGCACTAATGTTTCAGGGAGAAAAACAAATGATACTTTAAACAATAAAACAATGTTGACGTAATAAATAAATAAAAAGGTTTACTACTAAATAATAATGATAATAAATAATTATATTCATTATTATTATTGTTATTATTATTATTAGTAGTAGTAGTAGTAACAATAATAATAATAATAAATAATTATTATGATAACTATCATCATTATTATTATTACTAATATTATTATTTTTAATAATAATAATAATAGTAATAATAGTAATAATAATAGTAGCAATAATAATAATCCCTATGCTAAATCAAAATATTGAATGTTACCGAGTACCAATGTGCCATGTCTTTGAAGGTGAAGCCCAGTCCTTTATATTCTAATGCAAAGAAATTAAAATTTTATGGAGTTTTTATGCTTTGCCAATTGCTTGAGGTTTAGTGCATCATTGTAAAATTATTCACACCCACTGGGCGAAGCCACGTCATTAAAGCTTTCAAACTGAAGAATCTTGGCATTGCTGCTCTCAGCTACAAATTGTCCAAAGCCACAGTGCCTGCCAGACCATCGCAGGACCTAGCACCGGCTGTACTGCATCCAGATAAACGGGCCAATGGGAGCGAAGCAGGGTTACGGGCAGCAGTTCCACGCTGCCTCCCAGCCTTATGACATAAGCAGACCCTTTTAAATGTGCAGTGACTTTATTGCATTCTCCAGTAGCACACAGCACATCCTCTAATACGCTATTGCACTTTATCAACAAATACAGCATATTGTGCTAAATTAGTAGATGAGAGAGTATATCATTTGATTCACCCCGTTTCTTTTAAACATCCTAAAATGCCAAACCTGAAGAGAACATAAGAACACCAGACCGGACATAAAAATGAGTGAAGATACTATTTAACTCATCCGGCTGATCTTGCACTTCAGAAGTACTGTGTGACAACCTGTTTGTAAACAGCGCTATGTAGAAATACGTATTGATCACGTCCATGAGGTTCCTGCTATTTTTCATAGGCTATAAAAAGTTTTCCATTGTACCCATTGAACAGGTAAAAGCTATTTGCTATTTGGAATACAACAAGCTGGATGTAAAACTATAACAAATATGCTATATTAAAAGTAAGTCAGGAGGGGGGGTCCTGAATAGTCTAAATTCAGATGTGATATTCTAGAGAAGAGCCATTCTTTCCAGTGGCCATAATGAGCTCAAGGGGGAGAAAGAGAGAGAGAAAGAAAGAGAGAAGAGAAAGAAAAAAAGAGCAATTGTGTTTGTGTGTGCGTGAGAGGGACTGTTTGCCTGCGCACGTGAACATGTGAATGCATACGTGAACAGATAGACGGGTACCATTATCTATTCACATACAGTAACTGCACAGACGCATTGCCAGCGCGTTGGAACGTATGCAGGGATCTCATTAAGTAGATAATGTCTCACGGTGGCATGTCAGCGCTAGGCAGTACTGAACGTCGCTGGCCCACTCAAACTCCCCTGGGCCCTGTGATGTGGGACCGTATGTTCAGGCAGGTCCAGAGAATCAGCCACAATAATCCTCATTGCTTAACGATCGCAATAAGTCGCATTTTTCATTGCCAAATTGTGCGAATGTGAAGGAAATGCTTTTACTATACGATCGTTACGATTTTAAACATGCATTTGTCTACGTATAGTTGGATGCAATTATTAGCATTGCATTGAAGTTGTTTTAACATTGAGCAGTAGGCCATTTCTGGATAAGGATATCTGATCAATTAACCAACAACAACTACAGTAGTAATAATAATAATAATAATAATAATAATAAAAGCATTTATTTACTCTTATTTAACCAGGTAGGTCAACATTTACATTACATTTTAAGCATGTGCTCTTATCCAAAGCGAGTTTACATTTTCTTTACATACAATCCATTTATACAGCTGGATATTTTACTGAAGCAATTCAGGTTACGTACCTTGCTCAAGGGTACAACAGCAGTGCCCCACCTGGGAATTGAACCTGCAACCTCTGAGTTACAAGCCCAACCCTAATCATTACACTACACTGCCAGCCTACACAGGTCAACTGAGAACTTAGTTCTCATTTGCAGGGAGAAAGTGAAAGGGATTGTGCAGAATTATCATCCAGATGAGTAAGCACCTCCTTCAGAATGAATGATCTCCATGCCATTAGGAGGACAAATGTATCATCACCATCATCAACTTGTGGCAGTGTGGGAGCCGTGTTCGCCTTCGCATTTCATCCTCCCGAGGGGGAACTCCACCAACAGCAGGAAACATCCTCTAACCGTGTATCAAATAAGCCTTACCTGACTGTGTAAACGCTGGGAAATAAGTGTAATCTAACTGTATAAAGGTAGGAAAATAAGTCTAACCTAACTGTGTAAAGCTGGGAAATAAGCTTAACCTAACTGTGTAAAGCTGGGGAATAAGCTTAACCTAACTGTGTAAAGGTTGGGAAATAAGTCTAACCTAACTGTGTAAAGCTGGGAAATAAGCTGAACCTAACTGTGTAAAGGTTGGGGAAATAAGCCAAACCTAACTGTGTAAAGAAGGGAAATAAGTCTAACCAAACTGTGTAAAGGCATGGAAAATAAGTTTAACCTAACTGTGTAAATTTCCAAATAAGAGGTGTTTCCACCCCCCTCTCAGTCACAACTGTCTTGCACAAATCAAATCAAATTTTCTTTCAGGTGAAGTAAAAATGTTTTTTTTTAAACCCATTAGATTCAAATTATTAAAAATCTGCCCATATCCCCAGCAAGGACGATTCACTCTACCCCCGACCAAAACCTCCACCTGTGCACCCAATTCCAATTACAATGACGTCCTTTAGCAGACGCTCTTATCCAGAGCGACTAACAGCAAGTGTGTTCCACTAGGGCTGAGAGAAAGAGTGTCTGTAAGCAATGAGTGTATACAGACAGAGCAAACATCCACACACACACACACACACACACACAGACACGTACACCCATCCACGTACTGTAGAGACACATCTGTCAACTGGAGCTGGAGTTCAGGAACAAAGTGTTTTTTCCCCCTTTAATCCAATCAAAGATCCTGTCTGGTTGCGCCTGCAGTCATGTAGAAAGTTTTGAACAATGACATCGTGTGCATGGGGGGGGCACCATGGCGCTGAGTGACAGAGACAGGAGCCCCCCCCCCCCTGAACAATCCTGACCCCCCCCCCCGTCTCTCCCTGCACTCAGCCTGGACCCTTGTGCTCTCTTCAGGCGCTGTAGGAGGGAGGGGAGGGGAGGGGGAGCGGCAGGGGTATGGTGGCCGGCTCGTGGTGCATGCGCGCAAGCATGAGTGAACAGTTGAGGGGTAATATGTGCAGTCATGTGATCTGGGATTTGGAAAGAGCACGGAAGGGCCTCTGTCTCTTTCTCTCGCTCCCTTTCAGAGAGCAATTCTAAGCGCCCCCCCCCATCTCTGGAGTGGTGGAGTGTGTGGGAGGAGAGGAGGAAGCATCGGCACACATTGGAGGGGAGGTGGGAGGGGGGGAAGCAGAGAGCAGCCACAATCCATAGAGCCGGCGTGGCGGCAGCTGGGCAGATAAGGCCGAGCGGCAGGCGATGGGACTGCAGGTGTGTCGGGGGCCCGGAGAAGTCACCATGCTGAAAATGCAATTAGCGGCGAAAAAATCCCAGCAGGCACTAAGAGTTTTAATCCTAAGGCTGACCACAAACTGCAGGGATTTGAATGGCAAAAATGAAGGAGCGTCTTCTTTCAGCTCTATCTCTCTCTCTCTCGCTCCCTCACATTCTCTCCATCACTAAAATAAAGTGTTAGCTTCAGGAACAGCCGCTGGGTAAGGAAGCATTTTTCTCGGGCTTAGTCTTGGGAACAGTCTGACGCTCCTGGTTCAGTTTAACAGGTGGAGGTGGGTGGAGGTCAGGGGTCACAGGTGTCTGCTCATATTAATCTGTGGCAACCTGCAGTGACTCCACCTGACAGCTGCAGCAGATTCTGCTCCAGAGGTCCAGTGTCACTCCCCCTGACTCGTTTTTCACCACCACGTTTTTGCCCTGCAGGACTTGTCACACCTCACAGACGTTTGCTTGGCCTCTCTCTCTCTCTCCTGGCCAATGTCACGTTTACGCATTAACGCTCCGGCTAGCTAAGGACAGCTACAGCACCACAGGAGGGCCAAACCAGTGCAGGGAATCAGAGTGTGACCGCATGGCATTGCGGGTCATTTCCACGGCACCTACATGCATCAGGGAGGAGATGGAAAACGCCACCACTCCTCCCAGGGAAACGAGCGCAGAGTGACAGAGAGCTCCTGCTCCAGATGGCCTTCTGCTGAAAGACATTACAGGGCTGCATTAGCAGAGAGAAAGGGGATGGAAAGGTTGAAGGAAGGGAAGGAGACAAAAAAGGGAGAGAGCTTTCTTGAGTCATTTAGAAATGACTCGCTAACAACAGCCAATCGAGAGGAGTGACCTCTTGTAACAAATGCCATGTTTGCACTGTATCTCACATTTCACACAGGCATGGAGAGGAGAATAGAGAATGCTAACACACACACACACACACACACACACACACACACACACACAACAACAAAAGACTGGGCTTTAACATGGGTTAGAAACACACATTTATAACCTACCTTATGGAGTCCCCGGATGGCTCAACCGGTAAAGGCACCTGACCAGAGTGCAGGTTACCCACTGCAGCCGGGGTTCCATTCCCCAGCGAGTGGCTGTCAGCCCCAGGGGGAGGTGGGAGGGAAGCCAGCATGCACAGACTCTGGACGAGTCCGTGTCGTCCTCATCACTGCCAGTCCAAGGGTAGCGGCTGGTCCCGTAGTTGCAGGTGGCGGGCTTGTGGGGAGTGTAACTGAATCAATGGAAGGAACAATTGGTCACCAAATTGGGAGAAAAACAGGGGAAAAAATCAGAAACAGATTTTATAAGAAACAAAAGGTATAGCCTACCTTATTGCGTTCCTTTAATTTCAGCACAATGGGTCTTGTGTACAGTGTGCACTGTTAAGTGCAAGCAGAAAATGAGAAGGGTTTGAGGCTGGCTGAGCATGAAGTTGATGAAACAGGATAACTCAATTAGGCCTGAGAAACAGCCAGCTGTTCGGCTGGGTTGACACTGTACTGAGCGTGTTGCTTTAAAGTGGAGCATTGCAGTACGATTCATACCCACAGGAAAAAATAAGTGTTGTACTGAAAAGAGGAGAAAAGAACCTCCATTTGGAACACATGGGCATACACTCTCCCCAGCTCTCTAGTGAACACTTTAAAAAATATCTATATTCATACTAATATGCTAATTTACACACAAATGCAATATGCAATGAAGAACAACTGCTCAAACAGTAAAAGATCTAAACCCCCAGTTAATATAGTCCACTTTATAAAATTATAGGCATGGATACTAGAACGTTTACAGCTATTTTAACTTTATGTTTAATGAAATAAAAATTCGAACTCTTTTTTAAATGTTCTACTATCCGTGCTATAATTATATAAAGTAGACTATAATATTCTGGCCTATGTTTAGGGTTTTACTGTTGAGCAGTTTGTTTCATTACATATCCATATACATACATAAAAGGAAATTATGAGCCAAGATGGGCGCAAACAGTCATTATTTCTCATCATTATTCCTCTGTACTTCTTTTTTTCTTATATTTTTCACCTACACTTTTGCATGATTCCAATATTCATTATTCAAGCAGTGTGTCACAATCTTTCATTACCATATGCAACATATGTCATGGATAAATTGAAACCAAATCTAAACCTTTCTGTTGTTGTTTTTTGATTGGGGCAGTCCGACAGACCTCCAGAAATAGTATGCACTCAGCAATCCTGAACCAACAGGTCACTGGAAAGCTTTGCACTCCTTCCTCGTTTGTATTCCTGCAATGAAATGGGATTTTGGCCAAATTAAAATCACTGGAATTGAAAGTGGTCTTGATTAGAGTTGCTATGGAATTTTTTTGTTTGTTTGTTCCTGATTTTTTCCCCGTTTTTCTCCCAATTTGGTAGCCAATTACACCCTCTATTTCTTTAAATTTACCCTGCCCCACAAGTCTGCCGCTCGTCCTCGGAGGAATTGCTGTGGAATTTACATGTCCATTTTGGGGCTATTTCAGGACAACACATCCGAGTCATCACCGAACTGAATGAGACACGCCAACATTTTATCCTACGCCAATCACAGTGAGAAGAAGAATGAAACAACACACGCTTAAAACTCAGAGTGCATATATATGTCAGGGCTCAGATATGACAATTGAGAGAGAGGAAGAGAGAGACAGAGAGAGATTGAGACCTTGAATACCTTGACAAAGATTGAGGCCGATACAAAACATGAATACCTTGACAAAGATTAATCTTATTTCAACAATCTTTTTTTCTTTCCATAGTTAGGCGAGTTCATTTCGGTGATTGTTCATTGTGCCAAACTGTGTTTGCACAGAAAACAAACAAAACATTGAGTTGTTGTACATTTTATTACTGTATCGGTTACATTCTACTGTACATTTTACAATGATGGGGCAAAAGTGAGATGAGAGAAAGAGAAAGATACTTTTTTTTACTTTTAATGTTCCTTTATTAATCACACGAAAAACTTTCCACCATTACATAAAACCGAAAACAACATTCCCTCCTAATCCACACAGCCCCCCACAAAATCATCATGGTTAAAAAGGAACGAAAAAACAAAACCACCACAAACAAATCCCTCAAACCAACACAGAGCACTCAATCCAAACACATCTCCAACCCTTCACTACCTACCACACAGACCTACCCCACAATGCACCACATTCTCTTAAATATTTCTGCATCGTGCATCATTTTATAATATTCAAAATCGACCCCAAGGCACACAGAGACATAACCCCTAAAATCCAACAGTGCATCTGGGGACCCACAAGCCTGAAATCTGTTCCTTCTTGTAACCCATATAGCCAGTTTTGCCTGACCGTACAGAAAGTTCCTTAAAACCACCTTGTGCCATTTTTGCAAGTTGTACCTCGGCCCAAACACAAACTCCCAAAAAGAGAAAATCACTCCTAACGGCAAACCCAATAAGCAAAAAATGGGTTCCAGCCTCTCACAACCAACAAACAAGTGCTGTACCATTTCTGGACAATCACAGAAGGGACACCCTTCCCCCATCCCAGGGTCAACATGAGCCAGCCACACATTGGTAGCCAATGCCCCATGCAGTTTCCACTGCAGGTCCCCTGACCTCTTTGGTATCGGGAGCTTATACAGCACCCTGCACCTGAACCCCAACATTTCTTGAATCCCCTGTTCCTCCTGCCACTGACCTTCCTTGACCTCCCGCAATGCCCTCATATTCCTCATCTTCGTGCACACCTGATACAACTGCTTCCCCTTCACCTCCACCACCTTCCTCCAGTGCATGTACAACCCCACCACAGGTCCCGCCGCCAGGCGTGAAGAGGCTAAATCATGCCCTACACCTCCCATTTCTGTCTGCCCCCCAAATGCAGTCTTCCTCAGTACACCCATTTTGCCCACTGTGCCCTCTTCCCCTTTAAACCCTCACTTTGTCGACCTTCTAGCATTTTCCCACCTGAGCCCGGAGCTGATACACTATCATCAGGTGGAGTGTCATCTCCAACCACCTCTGTACTCACTCCAGGCACTTCTGACATTTCCCCCGTACCCTGCTTCCCCCCCTCATTATCATTCTCCATAACGCGTTCGCCGCTTGCTGTATCCGTCTCCAGCCTCGCTTCCTGGGGCTCCCCACCAGAACCCCGCTCCCGGGGCTGGGACCTGTGCGAGCAAGCGAACCTTTTGAGCCCAATATCTCCACACTCAAAACAATGCAAACTGTCAGTCGAAGCAAGCACCACAAACAAGTTTTCTCCATGTCTACGGTGGAAAGTTATATCAAGGGACTGATCAAAAACATAAAAACTTGTCTTCTAAAAGACAGCACATTTTTTGCTGCCACGCTTTTACAACCCAGCGGAATCATTTTTAGGGAGCTGGCAAATTTCCCAAACCGCGACAATTCCTTTTCTATCACCTCGTTCTGTATAAACGGAGGTACTTTCGAAACCGCCACTGTTGCCAGCGCTGACAGAGGAGTCAGGCACAAAAATTCCCTTTACCCAAATCCCGCTCTCCATAATTTTTTTAAATAAACGTTCCTTTTTAAGGAAAACAACAGCCACCTTGTTCATTCTCGAGGCCGAGTAGATGTGCTCACAGCCCATCTGTTCCACAACCGCAAGCAATACCTCCTCCACTGTCGTACCGCTCTCTCGGCACGCACCTCAACCCATGAAGGAGAGACACAGTCTCTCAATCTGGCTGAGAGGCCATCCCGGCCTGCCCCGACCCTTCAACCAACCAAACCCAAATCCCCACCACTCTATATCTATTTAAATAGGTTTATTTACTTTCTCAAAATCAACACAGTGGAAAACACAAGGGAAAGAAAAGAAGAAAAGAAAAAGAGCCAAAAGGCAGAAAAATGGCAAGAGCCCTCCACATGTCCTCTCAGAGAAAGTGAGACAGAGAGAGGGAGAGAGAAAGAGAAAGTGAGACAGAGAGAGAGGGAGAGAGACAGAGAGAAAGAGAAAGTGAGACAGAGAGAGAGGGAGAGAGAAAAAGAGAAAGTGAGACAGAGAGAGAGGGAGAGAGAAAGAGAGAAAGAGAAAGTGAGACAGAGAGAGAGGGAGAGAGAAACAGAGAGAGAAAGAGAGAAGTGAGAGAGAAAGAGAAAGAGACAGAGAGAGAGGGAGAGAGAAAGAAAGTGAGACAGAGAGAGAGGGAGAGAGACAGAGAGAAAGAGAAAGTGAGACAGAGAGAGAGGGAGAGAGAAAGAGAAAGGAGAGAGACAGAGAGATGAGGATCAGTTTAGTATTTATTGGAGAGGTTGTTTGGGGGTGGGGTGGCGTGAGGAACCACACAAATTGAGCCAAGGCTCAATTAAAATATAATTCAGGGTAAACATGTCCTAAGCCTTTCTCTGGAGCTGTAAAAATGTGTTTCATAAGCGTTCCATAAGCGATGGTGCCAGGAAGCTGCCTCAGAGATGGTGCATTGAAAGAGGCTGGGTAGGGAGAGGGACTCTGTAATGGAACACACGTCCCAGAGACACCCAGATATCACATGCCCACTGTCCTATACTCAGCAAACTCAGCAAAAAAAAGGACAGAGGGACTCCAAATGACCTACACGCTACAAATAAGGTTCATAATGAAGTGTGGAACATCAGACCGATAGCACAGAGAGGTAGCATTTGCCCGTGGCAACCTTGCTGTCAACCGCTCCAGAGACTAAAATATCAAGGAAATAATATTTATAGAAGAAACCCAATTTAATAAGAAACTGATATAAAATGAATCGTGGGCTTCAGTCCTCTGAAAATGATTTCGTGGAAAAGGTCAAGCCCGCCAACAGAAGACGTTTCTTGCGTAAATTTAATTGAATGAGTTATCCCCAAAAAGGAGGAGCCCTGAGCGCACAGGCACATCCACACACAGTAACTGGGAAAGCAATATCTTATTTTAGATCATACTTCCTAAACACACACTTCCTAAAGTACATTCTAGCTAAAGCACATACTTCCTAAACACGCATTTCCTAAAGCAAGCACTTGAAATAAGACAAAATGCCTAAAGCACACACTTCCTAAACACGCACTTCCTAAAGCACAAATGTCCTAAAGAACACACTTTCTATAGCACAAACTTCCTAAAGCACATACTTCCCAAAGTACACACTTCCTAAAGCACAAACGTCCTAAATAAGAAACTTCCTAAAGCACACACTGCCTAAATCAGACATTTCCTAAAGCACATCCTTCCTGAAGTGGGAGGACTCCAAATGACCTACACATTACAAATAAGCTTGATAACGAAGAGCAAAACATCAGAGCAATAGCAAAGAGAGGCAATATTTGCCTTGTAAATATGACATATTTAAAACATATTAACTGGTGAGCTGCATTTAGTCAAGGGCAACAAAAACCATTATCCCAAAAAGCGTCTCAGTTCACATTAATAGCATGTACTTCCTGTGACAGGAGGCATGGCAACTACATTCTTTTAAGGTGAAATTTATATTGGGACACTATTATAGAGAGGGTGAAGGAGCCACAGGGCCAACTGACGAAAGAATGTTGCTGCAGTGTGCTGCGTCAGAGAAGTGAGCACGACTCCACGACTTTCTGCCTCCACGGACACGCAATGCACTATTGATTTTCATATTCTGCCTTTTGACATTTAATTAGAGAGAGAGAGAGACCCTGTTTGGCTGGCCCCATTGGCCACTTTAAACCCTGTCTGGACTGTGGTGTTGGGGAAGATTAATTCCTCAAAGTAAATAACTTATTCAGCTACATGAAACACTGAAAACCCCAGATATATATATGCGGCTATGGACCTGGTGCTTTGTCAGAACCTGCTGAAGAGCTGGTGATAGCTGTGTACTGGTAGTATTAGGCGCTGGATGGAGGGGAGAAGCGTTTCGAACCTTGGGCCACAGGCAGCAGTGTGGAAATAGTGGTTAGGGTGCACAGTATCTTGAGCAGGGGTGGCTAACCCTGGTCCTGGGGAGCCACACAATTGGTTGGTTTTCTTGTGCTCACCTTCACATCACATCAGCAACCGATTTGGAATCGAGACACCAGGTGAGGTGGGTTAACTGTGTAATCAGCCGATAACAGAGTACTGAGTTACAGTGAAGACAGTGAAGTCACCCTGTGACTCTCCAGCCCAAGGTGACCTTGAACAGGGCACTTTACCTTGTTCACTGGCAGTACTCCCAGCCAGTGAATCTCCAGCTGGATAGAGGACCTGTAGAATGTTCTACACGTGGTTCTTTCAAGCTACGCCAGGCAAAGCTACCCACAGAGCATCACCATGTCTGCCGATTAAAGGGGATGATGGGAGAGGGGAAGTGACCGGGGGGAGGGGAGGGAGGGGCTGGTGCCCTTTACACAGACAAACTCCATCTCACACTTAATTTATCGGTCAGCTGCTTCCTGCCAGCAGCTCTGCAGAGTGTGAAGAGAGGGCCATGACAACCACTCCGACAAAACGCAGGAACAATCTGTCTTTTCCTGCCACGCTCCGTCAAAACACCAGAAAACATTCCGTCGTCCTACCATGCTCCGGCAGAACACCGGAAAACACTCCGCCGTCCAATCGCACTCCAATTAAACACCGGAATATGCTGTCATCCAATAACAGGGGGCAAGGAAAGAAACTAAGATTCATACGGGGGGGAAACAAAAAGGTTTGTAGATTTAGGATGGAGGAGTGACAGCCTCAGTTTCCCCAACAACGTAACCAGTGACATTCCAGAGATTCACATGAGATATTTTGATGTAACTCAGGCTTTCCTTGAATCAAATTTCATTGAAGCCCCTTGGTGAAATCCCCCCCAGGTGTCAGAGTGGAAACTTATTTTGACTTATTTGGTGGTACAGCGGATTTTAGGCATCATACCTGGAGCGATGTAGCGATTAATTTTTTATGATGACATACAGGTAACTGCCAAACTAAAGGAAACACTTGAGTAAATGAAGGGTTCTTATGGCTCCATGGGTTGCAGTGCATAAACCCATTATTATACCTAATAAACTTACGTTTGTGAGTAAAGAACACAGGCAGTGGTCTACTGAGCAGTGGGAAAACGTCATATGGTCAGATGAGTCATCCTTCATCCTGTTCTCAAGAAGTAGACCAGTGCAAGTATGGCGCACACCAAAATAAACCTACAGGCCCGAGTGCTTGTTTCCCACAGTGAACGGTTCTGGCGGCTCTGTTAGGATGTGGGGTGGATTTTCCTGGCATGGTTTAGGTCCACTCAACCCCTTAGATGGCAAGGTAAACAGCAATATGTACATGTCTCTTCCGGGATGACAATGCTCCCATCCACAGGGCACGTGTCAGTAATTGAATGGTTTGATGAGCATAAAAACAATGTAAACCATATGCCCTGGCAATCCCGACCCAATTGAACACTTATGGGAAATTCTGAACAGGTGCCTGAGACAGCATTTTCCACCACCATCAACAAAACATCAAATGATGGAATTTCTCATTACAGAATGGTGTAGCATCGCTCCAATAGAGTTCCAGACACTTGCCACAGAATCTATGCCAAGGCTCAGTGAAGCTGTTCTGGTCGCTGGTAGGGGCCCTGGTCGCAACACCCTATTAAGACACTTTATGTTGGTGTTTCCTTTATTTTGGCAGTTACCTGTAGTATGAGAGGTACAGTTTGTCAGTGGTTATTAGGTTTGGACGTTGTTGGGTGGAGGAAGGACAGGAAACCTCTGAACAGGTGAGAGAGTTTTAGGGCCTACTCCCTTTTAGGACATCTTTGTCCATATCCCAAACTCCCTCCTTCAACCAAAACGTTTTTTAGTTCTACCATTCACCTTTCAAAAAATACGTTTGGAAAGTGGATGAAGATGTCCTAAAATGCATACCGTCAGGGACAGCCCTGGTCAAATGATTCCCTCCCTCCCTTCCTGGGCAACACAACGCCAGTAATGAGCTGCCTCACGGGGCTACCAGCCTGAGCTGGCTGGCTTTGGCTCTGGTAGTCAGGATACAATACCAGACCTTTGGGACACAACGCGCACACTCAACTCCCATGTTTCTACCTTTTGTCTCCAAACCAGAGGCATTGAAACGTTTAAGATGAGAGCTCTCCATCCCCTGTTCTCCCCAGCATATGTGCAGTCCAGGGCTTATTCCCTCCAAGCGTCAGAGTGTGACGAGTCAGGTCTGCTGAACAACTGTCCATACGAGATTGGTCGGAGGCTCTGCACAACAATTCCTTTGTCACCAAGAAAATATTTCCCACTGCAAGATTATTATGTTTCAGAAATTAAGATGCAAGATTGTTTTGTATTTCTTAAGCCTTTTCTCATAAAGAGATAATGTGGTTTCCATTGTTCACACATGCACACACAATTTATTTTAATGAAGATATGCACATTTCTTAAAATTATGTCTTAGAGGGAGATGAGAATTAAGATGTAATTCTCGCTGCAAGATAAAAGGACAGAGAAAATGAGAATGTAAGAATCATCTTTTTTTGTTGTTATTGCCAGTTTGGTCATCCTCCTGTCTTGGTTTTGGGCTTATCCACCCACCTTTCTCATTTTCCTATTCCGAAGGACATTTAAAAAAAAAAAAAAATGTAAGTTTGAATGAACCCAGCAAAAAAATCATTACTGACTTTATACTGAACTACTGAACTGTGTAGATGGAGATGGCCTGGCCCGGAAACTTTAAGAGAAGTTAATCCTCCCGTTCCTTTGTTATGGGAAAAGACCTGAATGACCTTGAGAGACTCCATTTCTCGTCGAATTCTGGAACCTTCCTTCCGTGTCCCGCGGCGTCGCGTTCCCACTGCCACAAGTCAGACTGAAGTGATAACTGCTTCTTTCTCATTAACAGCAGACCGAGATGTGTTAATGAGCATGTGCTAATTAATTAGCCCTGTTTTTTTTTTATTACGGGGGTGGGGGTCCAGACTCAGCCGAGACAGAGATGATGTTCATTTCATCTGTCTCTCTTTTATTCTTATTTTTTCTTCTTCTTCACTGTGTCTCTGGAGAGAAATATCACACTGGTAGTGCTACACACACATACCTCCCGTTGCTTTGTGCCACTCGCTCGCTAAAGGTTACGGGCAACATCTTGGAACGGGAATAGAAGAATGACAAACGTTAGTACGCTGTAAAAGCGAGTCTTCGGTGACCTTAATTGATCTGTGCCTCAGGGAAGTTAATCCCATGAAATCATAACTCGCTAAACAAAGACATCCGGAGGGCAAATGGAAGCAGCGAGGGGGGAATGATGACCTTTGACCTGATGGTAAGAGTGAGGGTGTTGTCCGCACTTGTCCTAAAGGCAGAGCTTTAACCACTGCCCTCCTAGCAGGGGAGGATATATTCAATATTCATTCAGCGCCACACTAGCCCACTATGCAAACACAACCTCGTGACTCAAGATTAGCCCGCTATGCAAAAGACCCAGGTCCCTCACACACTGAGCCTCACCACAAGTGCACAACTGCTGTTGTTAAAATGAGAGGTAGGCCAGGTTTGGAGAGTATCCGAGTCTTAATTTAGAACATGAAACAGATTTAGAAAAAACTTTATTACAGAAAAACATTATGTCCCATTGATCTTTGCCTTTGAGGGCCTCTAGAGAGTTTCACTACTATGAGGTGATGGGCATATTCCCCTCTGACACGGCAGATCCATGAAGTGCTGTGTAAATATCTTCATCTATATATCCAGCTTTTATCTCCTCATCATTTAGTTCTTCATTCATTTAGTCAATATTTACTTCAAGGCTGAATAGTGTGACAGATTTGATTCTGCCCTTTGTCTTTCACTTGGTCTTGTTTAATATTGTGCTTCAGACCAAACACTCGTCAAAGACCTTCAAATCTTACACTCTTTAAAGACTCAAATTTGTACCTGTGCCTTCAGTCCTTGTTAGAGAACCAAAGCGTAATTTTAAAGCAATTACAGTCCTAATCAGGGGAAACTGCCACATCATTATGAAAAATGAAAATCATTCCACACACACACACACACACACACACACACTTTCACACTGTGCACACACATGCACGCAGGTAAAACATATGCATACACACACACACACTTTCTGACACACACACACACACACACACACACTTTCACACACACATACAGACACACACACACTCCCATCAGGATATAAATGATTCACCATAGGATTAAGGCGATCACTCAGAATGGCTTTGTATTTATTGCCATTTACCTTTCCCTCTAAGGGGTAGAGTGGACCCAAACCATACCAGGAAAATGCACCCCACACCATAATAGAGCCACCAGAACCCTTAACTGTGGGAAACAAGCACTCGGGCCTGTAGGTTTTTTTGGTGTGCGCCATACATGCACTGGCCCACTTCTTGAGAACAGGGTGAGGGATGACTCATCTGACCATATGACTTTTTCCCACTGCTCAGTAGACCACTGCCTATATATATACTGTATATATATGCCATTTAGCAGACGCTTTTATCCAAAGCAACTTACTATGGTGAATGCATACATTTTTCAGTATATATATGCCAAAGCCATGCTCTACCTACTGAGCCACACAGAACCACCAGAAAATGCTGGGCAGAACCACACTGCCTGTGTTCTTTACTCACTCATAATGGGTTTATGCACTGAAACCTGACCATAGTATCCCTCTGTGAAGTTCACGATGGACTGTTCTTGATGGACTCTCTCCACTCCTCCCTCCACTTCTTCCAGTGTCACATGGGCTACTGGGCCTACCCAGCATTTTTTGGTTATCGGGGTGTGTGAAGGTGTTTGTAGTGGTGTGGTTTATGGGAGTGTATGAAACACCTTCACACACTCCAACAACCAAATACCTACAAACACCTTCACACACTCCCACAAGCAAATCCCTACAAAGCCCTGTACACACTCCCATAACCACACTACTTTGTGATTATGTTTGTAGTCATGTGGTGCTTAGAAGTGGAGCAGTTATACCACAGACAGGGAGGGCTGTTCATTAAACAGTGATGGGAGCAGGGACTGAGGGAATGACATAGAGACTGAGGGACTGACACACGGACTGAGGGACTGAGGGACTGACACACAGACTGAGGGACTGACACGGACTGAGGGACTGAGGGACTGACACACAGACTGAGGGACTGACACACGGACTGAGGGACTGAGGGACTGACACACAGACTGAGGGACTGACACACAGACTGAGGGACTGACACACGGACTGAGGGACTGACACATGGACGAAGGGACTGGCACACGGACTGAGGGACTGACACACAGACTGAGGGACTGACACACGGACTGAGGGACTGACACATGGACGGAGGGACTGACACACGGACTGAGGGACTGACACACAGACTGAGGGACTGACACACAGACTGAGGGACTGACACACGGACTGAGGGACTGACACACGGACTGAGGGACTGACACATGGACGGAGGGACTGGCACACGGATTGAGGGACTGACACACAGACTGACGGACTGACACACAGACCGAGGGACTGACACACAGACTGAGGGACTGACACACGGACTGAGGGACTGACACACGGACTGAGGGACTGACACACAGACTGAGGGACTGACACACAGACCGAGGCTGCTGTGGGAGGAGAGAGAGAAGGCTGGGTGAACTCAAGGGGGAGCCGACGCAGCTCAATTTCAAGCAGCACATGCAGGTTGGATTTATCATGTTCCAGAGTCTCTAACAGGTGTAGGCAGAACACAGACAGCGCTGTGTTAGATGGTGTGGAAGGTACAGTCTGGGCCAAGATGCAGGAGGACCAACAAAAACGCACATCAGCGAAACCCATAGTGGAAGGAAGTAGTAGTGCGGTCAGCTTTTTTCTTTTTTTTTTCTTTTTTCTGTCCATCGTGTGCGCCGTTGCTATGGTGATCTGCCGAAAAAAGAATGAGAAAAGGTGCTTTGGTTGCTTTCGTAATTATTCTCAGGCCAAAATAGGCCGGATAAACGCCTGCTGTCTGGACTATTTTAAGAGGTTCCTGCGGAAAAGGTGCAGACTGACAGGCTCTAATCAAGCGATTCCGGCTTAATTTTCTGTGAGCAAATTGTGGAAGAGATTGAGAGCAGAAAATGTGGAGGGAGGGAGGAATTATCATATGTATGATCAGGTCTGCATTGCCATTGCTGTGTACAGTGTGGCTGCAGTGTGCTGACGGCCCTTAATCTCGGAGTCTGGCCGAGTCATCACTAATGGAGGTTGCCCTTAGTGTGACCTCACACACAAGCACCAAGCCAAAGTGGCAGCACATACCTGCACCTGCCACCTCTGCTGTTATATATATATACAGTATATATGTACATATACCACAGTAACACACACACACATACACACACACACACACACACACATGCGCACACACACACACACACACACACACACGCCTGCGCACACACACACACACACACACACTTGCACACACGCATGCGCACACACATACACACACACACACTTACACACACAGGCATACACACAAACACATGCACACGCATGCACACACACACATACACACACAGACACACACATTCACACATACAGGCAACACACAAACACACACACACGCACACACACACATACACACACAAACATCCATACACACATACACATACACACTCACACATATGTATACACACATACACACACATACACACACAAACACTCACCCCCACACACACACATGCATACACACGCACTCACTCACACATGCATACACACACAAACACACGTGTACACGCACTCACACTCGCACACACACACACACACACACACACATACTTACACAGCACACTGTAATTAGGTAGGGTGTTAGCGCAGCGTTACCTGCCAGTGTTACATGAACCTTCAGACACCTGGCTGTCAGCGCGATGACAGCGCTAATAAAGAAGCAAGACACCTGGGGTCCCCTGGTGCATTCTGGGTAGAGAGGACAGAGAGCAGCAGAGTTTAAAGTCACCCTTCTGTCACCCTTCTGTCTAACAATCCGCATTGCCGAGAGTAGCGCCGGATATCCAGTTATCACACACAGAAAGGACACACACATGCACACGCATGCATGCACATGCACACACCCACACACACAAACACACATAGACACACAGCGTACACACATATTTACAACGCACATCAGAAAACATTACATGCTCGTTTACGAGTGTGAGTTGTTCGTGGTTCGAAACACGACTGTGTTAGTCCGGCCCTGGCGGGGAGCCCCACTCGGGGGTGGCATTTGGCCATCCGCCCTGGGGTGGGGGGAGGGTGAGCCTGCACAAACTAGCTGAGAAGCACATAAGGGTGTCTCCAGAACATAGTTGGGTGGATTTCGTCTTGAAGGAAGCAGAGTTTGCAGCCCCCGGAGAATTAGCTTGCCTCATAGAGACGGGCGGCGAGTTTGTGTGGAGGGGGCAAATCAAAATAAATAGAGGGTATAATTGGCCACTAATTTGGGAGAAAAATGGGAAAAAATCTGAAACAGAAAAAAACAAAAAAAAAAAACATTACACGCAGAATATCTGTTGCTACGTACGAAAATATGATTGGTGGGGGTCCCGTGGGTCATGAACAGTTTTCTTATATAGTACAAGTATATCATATTTACAATAAAGACAGAAATGAGTATGCATCCGTGTCTGTCTGTCATAATTGGCCTGAAACTGCAGGAGGTGCTGAACAGAGGTTGAAAAAAGTTAATAAGAAAAAAACACTTGATCGATCGAGTTAGCAAAACAAGCAAGCGAGTTAGCTAGCTATCAAGAAGTGATCATTGATTGAGCTGTTGTGTTTACATTTTTATTCAAAATATCTCAATAACAAATTAGCTAATTCTTCCAAAAGCCTGCAACAAAAAAACTAAAAACACAGATGGCAGCACCAGCATGTCCTAATCGCCATTACCTCTATCCTCAACCTCAGAGGCACAGACACTTGCAAGCAGCAGCTCGCTATCAGTTGCAATTAATTCAATTTTAAAGAACATCGTAGCTATTGTAGTGAGCAGTGGTAGCTAGCTCGCCATGAAGCAACTGTTTCTATGCTTGCCTCCATGTTTGTTTATGTATCGCTCTTCACCTTGACAACCTAGCCAGGTTCCAAGGCTGAGCTCCAGCTCTGTGGCAGCCAGCACTATCGTGCTGTTAGTGTGTTATCTTGTTTTTATGTTCTGGCCATGTCCTTCTACTCGTCACTACAATTTAAATATGTATTTAATAACTTGAAACACTAAACACATTACAAATGGCATGTCAGGGAACTGAATTCTGCACCAAAATTATACAAAACAATACTATTCAATGCCTGTTGCATTATTATAACGTTATATTGTTTCATTTCGGGTTTTCAGCAACCCCAAGTCAAAATGTCTTCCCGCGCCTCTGTAGATACGGAGAGGATATTGCCAGCCGGGCCTAATCTATGGGGCCTGTCAACCAGGAAATACGTCATTTAATCATTTACAGGGTGAAGGAGCCACATCCCAGATAGCACCATGGGTCTCATCACTGCTCAGGCGAGGGCAGGCCCAGAGCCAGCCACAGCTCACAGGCTCACTCAGCACTACTGCAGGGGGACACAACCCAGCAGCCAGCGGGAAAACACAAAGACAAATAGATGGATAGACAGACAGACAGACAGATGTTACAACAGACGGATATATAGACAGGTAGACAGATAGGTGATATATGCGGCTTGAGTGTGTGTGTGTAGCACTGTGCGTGGAGCATGCAAGTATAGCGCTGCCTTCGCTGCAAGTGAAGGGGGAAAGGAAACCATTCAAATACATTTGAGCAGTAGACTCTCCATGTTCCTCAACATTGACTCTCCCTCTCTCTTCCCCCTCTCTCATCTCCCTCCCTCTTTCCCTCTTTCACCCCTCCCTCTCCTTCCCTATCTCCTTCTCCATCTCCATCTCTCTTTCTCTCTCCCTCCCTCTCCCTTTCCCCTCCCTCAACGTCAACTCTCCCGCCTGCCCTCAGGCAGCTGTGGAGGCAGAGGGAATCAACACAACAATGCAGAATCTCCAGGCATTGCAAGTCTAAGTCCGTCTCCAAAAGGGAACGCTTTAACATAACCCTCAGCAACATATGCCGTACCAGTCACTCAATGATTTGAACCAATTGTTGTGCTGTGCCACAGAGAGAAAAATCTTCCGATTGGGTCAAACAAGTTAATGATTGATAGCTCATTGCTGCTCCACCCATTATGGAACCACAATGTAATATAACTGTTCACAGATACATTTGGCATGGAAGTTGTGTTCCTTTCATTTATTTTTTAATTTTTAAATTTTTATTTTCTGGTTTTGCTTTTTATTTTCCATTTTTCTCCCAATTTTTTGTAGCCAATTATACCCTCTTTTTCATGGCAATTATCCCCCCCTCATATGAGAGCTCGCTGCCATAGTCCTGAGACTGGTAGAGAGAGCGCTACCACTCATATATGCAGCAAGCTCATATCGGCTTCCCTCCCCCTTCCCTGCCACCCTCTAGTGGCACTCCCGGCCAGACCTGGCGTGACCTGGTGGAATCGTTACTTTTCTGTTCAGCTGTTTGGTGAAAAACGACCATTACTTTGCCTTAATTGGAATTTGAAACTGGATTTCATGTTCTTGGACTATATGCTGCTCCGTGGTGAGTACATTCATTCGACTGTACAAAGAAATGCCCTTTAAGAGGCTATTTTAAAATGCCTGCTAAGGCCAACCAAACACTGTCCATCAGTCTTCCAGCTGTGTAGCACCCTGTTCCTGCTGGATGGCCGGAGCTAAGCAGGGCTGCATCCGGTCAGTACTTGGATGGGAGTCCTCTTGAGACAGCTAAGTTGGTGGTGGGCCAGTAGGAGCCAAATAAACCCTAATGTACCAGAGCAGTGATGGGGACACTGTGCTTTAGGAGACGCCCAAAGACAAACAAAGACGTGATGAAGAATGCAGAACAAGGCATACAGTATCTAAACTAAGATTTCATCAAAAGCCCAAAGAGGTGAGGACAGGCCAGCCTACCACAGCACCTGGCCTGCATCCAAAAGGACAGGACATTTGAGGTGATCAACGTCCCTTCAGCTCTCCGTTCTAGAGGCAGAGCTATCCTAAATCAGGAAGCGGGGGAAGGAGTTGTCGATAAGGGTAGGGGTAAATTATAGCAACTCAGCAACAAAAGAGGAATGGAGTTAAGTACTGTTCCATACACGAGTTGGGGGGTCGGATGGAGTAGTTATTTCCCAGAATGCCTCACTGACCGTGGTTAGACTGTGTAACTAGCTATGTCCATTTCCCACTGCCTGGGGATTTCCTCAGAAATTTGGGGGTGATGGCGAGCGTCCACAGCATGCCGGACACAATCACAGTTAAATCCCCGTGGTGACGGGAATGATGCGTTAACTGTGATTGCTTATTTGCGTCCCCTTCGGGTGGATCACGCTGCTGCCCGACCTCTTACAAGACATCGTGGCTCTAATTAAACCATTAATTTAAAAGATAAGTGTGTCCGATTTTCAGAGAATCTCGTACACGGCCTGTACCCCCCTGCAGTGCCCTGCCATCTTTTGGGATCAGGAACAAACTAAATGTGAGAAGAAGAAAAAACAACAAAGGCAAATAAAAAGGGGGAGTAAACGAATAGGCGCTGCATGAAAAACTCTGAGTCCTCAGCGCAGTGATTCAGTCGTGGTAGAATGATAAAAGTGATTCAGTCGTGGTAGAGTCATAAAAGTGATTCAGTCGTGGTAGAATGATAAAAGTGATTCAGTCATGGTAGAGCCATAATAGTGATTCAGTCCTGGTAGAATCATAAAAGTGATTCAGTAGTGGAAGAGTCATAACACACATCCTGACATCATGACGCCGCTCCGCCTGCACTGTGAGCTGACTCTCTGCAGTAAAGAGGCAGCCGACGCTATGCCATAAACCCGCTAGGCGTGACCAGTGGTGTTGTTGTAATTGTTAATAACCATAAACTCTCAAGATGGCAGTCGTTGAAAAATAGTGATAGCTTTCAATATCTGCCTCAGGATTTCTGATATGCTCACCATTGGCTGGCTGTTGGAGCGCTCACCTCGAAGAGATTGTTATTCATCATATCAAATCGTTTAGGTGTGTGGGGGGGTCAGCAGGGCTCCTCCCTGCGATGCTTTTACAGTCAGGCGTTACATCGAGCAGGATGTAAAAAAAGACTTTGTTGTAAGGCTAATAACCATAACGCCACACCGTTGAATTAACGCTTAATCTCAAGCAGGCCGTTAACACTGGTGAGGCTACCCTGTGCTCTCCTTAAACCTGTTTAAACCTGTTTCACTCTGCATGCCGCTCCAAATAATCAGACACACAAAGAGCAGCAGAGGGGGGAAGAGAGCCACTGCAGACGGAGACTGAGGACTGCAGTCCAGACCCCTCCCTTCTGTCTGAACACGAGCCTCCATCTGGCTCAAGATGAGAGAAATCGCTGTAAGCACTGATCCAGGACCAGCTAACTCTACCTCCAAACCGTAACCACAACCGTTAGGAAGAAAGACGCACAACTGACCTCACGTGGCAACTTCCACCAACACCCTCCTCTATCTGCATCACCTCGCTATCTGACTACATAAGACTCCTGTGCAGAACACAGCTTCATTACAATCAATTAATTATCAGATGGAATGCGCTTAAAGGAGTTTTTACTGGATAAAAAAAAGCATTTGCATTTGATACATTTGGGTTTACAGGTCCAGGGGATTGCCCTGACTGTAAGAAACTGTAAGAATGTTATACATTTAAATAGAATACACAGCTCTAGGTGTGATTATTCTTGTCATTTTAAATGCACTTATTTTAAGTTGCTCTGGATAAGAGCATCAGCAAATTTCCTAATGTAAAATGTAAAATGTAAAATGTAAATGTAAGAAATCAGGGTGGTTTCGGGAGGCAGCAGGGAGCTGTGGGTCTGGAGAGGTTTGTAGCGGTTTATTTAGTGCCTGCGTACCCCTGTTGTTCTGTATGGGCCCGAGGAGAGGCTGTCTGCTAGCCGCAGTAATACTCCCGGCTGGGCAGCTCTGTCCTTTTCCCTCCAAAAGAATTCATGCCCATCCCTCATTCCACCAGACACAATGCCTCTGCGCTGCCTGGGGAGAGTGAGGCAAAACTGCAATGGCTCCCCCTGCCATCAGAGGGCAGTAGTTTCCCCTTTTTTACTCCCATCCAAGAGTGAAAAGGGGAAACTACTCTTAAATTTAAAAAAGAACAAAAACATCAACAGGTGTGTTTGGGCTCAAGGAAGATGTTGCTCCTAAGCACTGATACAGGACCAGCTAACTGTACCCCAAATCCTAACCACAAACATTAGGGAGAAAAGCTAAAAACTGACTTCAGACCAGCGCTCACAAGTTACTTCCACCTATACTGGTGTTTTGCTAATGTCATATGGCATGCGAATTTCGTCACAGGCAGGAAATCAGTTGTGGGAACGTGTATAATGCATGGTGGAAATGCGCGCACTAAGAGTAAATCTTTTGACATTAATACGCAGGCTTTGGGATGAGCTACGGTCCTTGATGTCAATTCTATCACTGACAGGGTTGTTCAATACGGCGTAAAATTGGCTTTGGTTACGATTACAGCGTTCTCCTCTCCTGAAATGACTGACAGCCTGTCGAGTAGCTACAGCATAGTCTGTCTTTTTTCATTTAAAATCTTTAGGATGAATAAAAATCTTGCATTCTAAACTGCTCACAGCCAAGGACAGTCACTCATTGCAGACAAATCTTCTCGCAAGCCATGACTACAGTATATAAGGAGCTAATGACCAGCTGACATCCCCCCACAAAAAACAAAACAACTAAAAGGAATCAGAACCATTGGTGTTATTGTATTGTTATTTGTGATCCTGAAAAGACCTCACTTGTGGGAAAGCTTGAACATGCCTTGCATTTTTGTGCTGGGCTGAAACTCACATTTTCCTTGAAATGTACAGAACTATACAAATATTACAAGCCTTTATTATTTTAGACTGTTGTTCATTTTATTTGCCATTCTACTGGCTCTGGGGTTTTCTGGTTCTCCGATTCCCACTGAAAAATACTTTGTTCAGTGATCGGAGACCATTTCATTGTAGAAATGTGCTTATAGCAAATACCTTTTATATGTATTTAGGGACATGCAGTATAAAAAAACATGGACGTGCAACGTACATTAAATCTTCCGTTTGAGTCCTGCTCTATCTACTGTTTTTTTACATCAGCAAATCAATGAACAGTCCTTGCTGTTCTCTTACATTTACAACAATCTCATTGGTTGAACAGTCCAAGGTCCCAACCGATTGCATGCGGCTCCAGTATCGTTCAGTTAGAAGGGCCTCTTTTTTTCCCCTGCTGACCTAAAATGAAACGAGTGATTTAGGTTTCATTTTGTCCTGCTCACATTTCACACCCTGCATTTTACAGATTTGACATTAATCTCTTGTAAATGTCATGTGATCCACTGCTGTGGTGAAAAGAGAGCACAGAGCACCCTTGTGAGTCGTAAGAGCCCGTTCAGACAGACGCCGACAAACCTTTTAAGCTTGCACACAAAGAACACTGAATTACCCATCTATTAAACTTTAAACCAATAAAATAAAAAAGAAAGGATGGCTCGTACTTGGATCACACCCTGAGTTTCCCTGAGTGATGCAATTCCAGGGGATTTGTGAATTTCCCCACTGAAAAAAATCTGTTCTCACTGCAAAAGAAGTAGATGAAAGCAAGAGACATACTATCCCTAAAATCGTGAAACCGCATTTTAGACATGAAACATCATAGTTCATAATGCACTGCCCACTTCATAAAGCAATGCAATATCGCAATGTTTTCCATCAACACCCTCTTTCATTAGTCCTCCCATCCGTCCCCATCTCTCCGCACAGCCTCATCTATCCCTCCATCCGCACAGATCGCTCTGAATGCTGGAGTCCATGCATCACGCGTCTCGCATGAAATTCCATCTCTGGGAGCCATTGACAGTGACTGAGGGCCAAGGCTGAACCACTATGGCACACCCCCTCAATACACACCCACACCCACACAGCACTCTCTGCCCACAGCTGTGTGTGTGTGTGCATATGTGCAAGTATATGCATGTGTGTGTGTGAGTGACTGTGTGTGTGTGTCTGTTTGTGTGTTTGTGTTTGTGTGCATGTGTTTGTGTGTGTAACTGTGTGTGTGTGTGTGTGTGTGTGTTTGAGTGACTGTCTGTGACTGTGTGTGAGTGAGTGTGTGCATGCGTGTCAGTGACTGTGTGTGTGTGTGTGTGTGCATATGTTTGAGTGTGTGTGTGTGTGTATATGTTTGAGTGTGTGTGTGTTTGTTTGTGGCTACACCATTCAATCTCCATCACCATGGTGCCTCTGTACAGTACTCAGAAGGACAGTCAGGGCATCAGAGGAACACAGCCTGGGCTAATCTCTCTGTCTGGGGAAAACACAAATCTCGCAAAGCGCACTGTCTCTGCTCAGATCAGTCATCGCTCACCATTTCAATCCTGTGTCTTATAGGGACTTCAGAAAAACTGAGAACCTCATTTGGGGACTTGTTTATACCTCTGGGGAAATGGATGCTTTCATCTCTCTCTATATATATATATACTGAAAACAGCATATCTCCAGATATATTAAATATATATCTCCACACGGTATTTGTCCTGCTCGGTCTCACTCCTGGGCCGCTCATCCATAATGCATTGCAGATTCATGAGGACGGTTCTCTTCTTGATCTCTCAAGGCTACTATGATTCCAATACTAAGAGCGAAGAGTCATTCCTTCCAGTGCTTTTCTTAATGTGATAGGAGTCGTGTGTGCAGAACGTTCCGGCGAGGGCGTGTTTATTACTGAGGTCCACCTGAGGGGCACGCCTGCAGACAGAGACACAGTGGCAATACGACATGGTGCCGACCACAGAGCCGAAACACTACAGCAGCGGTGTGGAGCAGTGGCCAGTGTGGAGCAGCAGTGTGGAGCAGTGGGCAGAGCAGTAGTGTGGAGCAGTGATTAGAGCAGCAGTGTAGAGCAGTGGACAGTGTGGAGCAGTGAGCAGAGCAGCAGTGTGGAGCAGTGATTGGACAGTGTGGAGCAGTGGACAGTGTGGAGCAGTGGACAGTGTGGAGCAGTGGGCAGAGCAGCAGTGTGGAGCAGTGGGCAGAGCAGCAGTATAGGCCAGTGGGCAGAGCAGTGTCTCTCTCTCTCTCTCTCTCTCTCTCTCTCTCTCTCTCTCTCTCTCTCTCTCTCTCTCTCTCTCTCTCTCTCTCTCTCTCTCTCTCTCTCTCTCTCTCTCTCTCTCTCTCTCTCTCTCTCTCTCTCTCTCTCTCTCTCTCTCTCTCTCTCTCTCTCTCTCTCTCTCCCTGGCTTTTTGCTGCGAAGCTGTAATGCAGCAGTAACCTGAGGGCCCCCTGGTCACTCCAATTATGTCCCACTGCTGTGGACTACTGCTCATAGGGCTAACAGCACAGCCCAGGCCAATAACACAGCCCATGCTCAGAGCTACAGTGTCCAGGCTGCACTCAGGGCAGCAGAGAGCATTTTGAGTATTTTGCTCTTACGAGAGAGCAGTTCTCCATCAGTAAATAAAAGTACAGAGGTAATGGGGCTATCGATCGGCAGCCCTCCGGGAGAGAGAACACTGTCACAGTGACCACACACACGCACACACACACTCGCACACGCACATTCACACATGCACTCACACGCACACGCACACGCACACACACACACCACACACATACAGCTTATCCAGCATGCAAACCCATGCCACTGCAGATCTGAACCCTGTCCTGTGAAATAAAAACAAAATAAAGAGAAATAATAATGTCAAAACATTTATAAAAAGTAAACTGTCTGAGTTTATTCATTCATCCCATTTACTCCTCCCCATGATGTGCAATGCCTGAAAAGAGGTGAAAATCAAAAGGTAAGGGTTCACTGATTTATTCTCTTCTCTCCTCCCTCACTCCCTCTCCTCTGTTCTGCATTCACGGTCTCAGACAGCCTGACAGCTCCTGTCAATGTGACGATCAAGGCCCTGAAGGCCAACTCGGCCGTGGTGACATGGGACATCCCAGAGGGAGACCCGGTCATCGGATTCGCCATCACACAGCAGGTAAGAACCAATGGGGAGACCCCAATGCCATGGTGACCGACCCCACCCATGCACACCCTCGCCCTCAGGGGAAATATTAGTTCCCCGTCACAAATGTCACCAGCAGGTGCGTGAAGACAAAGCTGTGGCACTGTGCTGTTCCTCTTCAGCCTCCAATAAGGGGCTCTATTTTGGGGGAGGTGTCCCAGGAGGGCGAGGGGCAGGCGTGACAGGGGGCATGGGGGGGGCAGGCATTGAATGATACTCGCAAGGGCAAGCTGGAGACAGCACTGTTTTAAACTTTTAGGGTCGGCTGGATCGCCGCCGATCCGAGCAGCAACAAAAGTATATTTCTATTTCTAACTTTGCGAGATTTTACACACACGACAAAAACATTGACAGAAACCTTAGAATCGCGACTTTCCGATTTGAGCACTGGCAAATAATATGAGATTTTTTAAATTAGGTTAATTAGACAAATTAACCTAGTACTCTTTGTAACTTGTGTGTTTGTAGATCTATTTACAAGCTGCATATGATACTGATGGCATATAAATGTAGCTGTGATTGTCCTTCAAATATCAAACACTTTGGAGTAAGTGTGTGTTAAATTGATGAAATTGAGATAAATATCAGATGACACCAAAATCACAAAGCTTCTCTGAATTAAGCACGGACCTGTGGGGGTTAAGCAGGGTCCCTGTTACTGTCCCTCCTAGTACGCAGCTGCAACCTTGTGAACTTATTTGATATTTTTACGTTTGGTTTCTCATAACAGTGCACCGCCCTCTCCCCACGGATCGGGGTGGAACAGGCCAGCCATGTAAACGCAGAGAGATCGATCACTCACAGCTGTCCAACAAACACACACACACCCCACCACCCACAAACACACTGTGCATGCCTGTGTTTCAGTGTGAGACAGAAAGCTTATGCACACCACACACACACACACACACTTAATGACTACACATAATTTATAGTAGGTTTCCCCTCCATTTCCAAGTGCTCTTACTGTATATATTGTGTTGTTTTTTTTATATAAGAGCTCTTATTGTAATAATTATATATATATTATTGTGTTGCTGTAATTATTGTAATTATTGTAATAATTCATTCAATTCTATTGTCTTTTACTGTAAATACTGTGTACTGTTGCCCTTTGTACTTTTTCGTTGAGCATTGCCACTTTTCATTTCACTGCACACCCCGTGTGTGTATGTGACAAATACAAATCTTGAATCTTGAATCTTGAATCTTGAAAGAGGTAGCAGTTAACTGAGCCTGTGTGTGTGGTTGTGCTTATGTGCGTGCATGTGTGTGTGCGTGTGCGTGTGTGTGTGGGTGTATGTGCACGGGCCTGTATGTGTGTGTTTGTGTGTGCGTGCGTGGGTGGGTGCATATGTGTGTTGTTCCTAACAGAAGAAGGATGTGCGCATGCTGCGCTTCATCCAGGAAGTGAACACCACCACACGGTCCTGTGCATTATGGGACCTGGAGGAGGAGACGGACTACATCGTGCATGTGCAGTACCTCAGTCTGAATGGGCCGAGCCCACCCAGCGAACCCCTGCACTTCCGCACCCCGCACGTCAAGGAGGCTGAGCAGCTGGCCTCCAAGAGCAAAGGTGAGCCCCCAAACACCACCCCAACCCCCCATGCCCAAACTCCATTCCCCCCATGCCCAAACTCCCCCCCACCCCCTGGCCCTCCTCCAGTTTCTTGTCAGGGTGTGTGCGTCTGGTAAGGATGACACATTGAATACGGGACTGCTGCTTCACAATGTCATGTTCACAGAAGCGTTATGAATATTTTATGAAGTCCTCATGAAAGTAGCATAATGTATGACATGAATCAAATTGATCTGATGTGTGGCTCAGTAGGTAGAGCATGGCGCTGATAACGCTGAGGTTGTGGGTTTGATTCCCAATAGGACCATATATACTGAAAAATGTGTGCATTCACTACTGTAAGCCACTTGGGTTAAAAGCATCCGTTAAATGGCATATATATATAACTTGATATTCAGTGGTGGGCCGTCAGGGCCTGCAAGGCCTTCTCTGCTGGCCTAAAAAATATCTGAATCACAGACTGATGTTAATTATATTTTGTCCATGAATACTTATTAAATAATTCCAAATGGTCTGTCCGCTTCCTTTCATAGCTTTTCCCCTGGTTGCGCTACTTCCAGACGTGTATTTTCATATTAAAGCATTTAACCAATCACATTTCAGCCATCATTTGTTGCCAGGGTCAAAGAAATCTGCCTGGAGGCCTTCACAATCCGTTCTGAAGGCCCTGTAGCATAAAATAAGTGTTGATCAAACTGTTGCTTCAACCAATCAAATTTTGAGTTGGAGACACCAAGGCCTTCTAGAAGGCCTAGGTACGTCAGCGTATTCACACCCTTTGATTGGATAGTCAGAGAGTGTCTGACTATGATGTAATGTGATTGGTTAAATGCTTTAATATGAAAATACACGTCTGGAAGCGGCGCAGCCAGGGAAAAGCTATGAAAGGAAGCGAACAGACCATTTGGAATTATTTAATAAGTATTCATGGACAAAATATAATTAACATCAGTCTGTGATTCAGACATTTGGCGGACATTTTCAGCCCTAAAGCGAATTAAAACTTATGCCAGAAATACATCAGGGCAGGCTCGACTTTCAGCATTAGCTTCAATGGCGATAGAAAAGGACTGATGGAACTGAAACACACGGATAATCTGTACGACAGAGTAATTGAACTCTTTTTGAGGAAAGAAAGGAGGATGGATTTTGTGTACAAATAATAAGGATTTTTGGTGAGTAAAATGTTGCTATTTTCCTAAATAATATTGCAATTTTATGAGGTTATTATTGATGTTTTTGTATGTGTGTCGCAGCTATAGCACCCCAGGTTTGTTTCTTCAGTAAAGGCATTTATTCTGGCTACACGAGTTATCTATCTGCGATGCAACGGCTCTTTATACTGAGATATAATAAGAATAAGATGGTTTTTATAGCCATAAAATAGTTATTGAGGGGTGGATCGATTCAGACGGAGCCATAGGCGTAGCGTGGGGGGTGCTACAGCTGCGCCCCCGGTCCGCGAAATAAATAAACTGTACCACCCCCCGTCCGCGGAAAATGAAACCGGTGAAAGGTTGTGCACTACTGAAGGCCTAGGTGTGAAATGCACGGCCCGCCACTGTTGATATCTATATCTATGGTTATGTCAGATGTACACTGGTTTGGTCATTCATATTGTTATTATGCTTAGTGTGGGTTTGGAGTGAATTTGTCCAGTGAGCAATTAATGAGCACTCAGCAAAATAGCAGCCAGAGCAAGGTAAACTATCTTTTTTTTTGTAGCGATTATTCTCCTTGTTGAAAACATCCTGTTCACACATACTGTGTGCGTGTGTGTGCATGTGTGTGTGTGTTTGTTCGCCTGCTTTGAGTGATCACCCTATTCGACATGTGTGTTCACCCTCTGTCGGAACAGTACAGGAGGTCATGCGATAGATTGAGAGGCTGAGTTGGTTTACCGTGCGTTCTGCTGCCTGGACAGTGAAAATCTGCCCTTGTAAACACTGCAGAACAGCCAATCACTAAAACTACAAATTAAAAAGCAAAGCAGGCTTGTTATAGGCCTACATATGAAATGCCTGCTTTATTTTTTTTAAAGCACACGACTTGTAATTAAACTTCTTGATATCGAGAATGCGATACCAAGGGTTTGGGGTTTGTAATCAATAGATGTGGGTTTCATATTATGCATTGTATTTCTTGATATCTAGAAGTGTAAGTCTTGACATCAGAAGCCCGAGGATTAAATGGCTTGCCACCGGCAGTGGCAGGGCCACAGAGACTTTGCCGCCGTGTGCCTCTCGTCAGCAATGGAGCATGCAATGTTTGTGCAGAAATCAGACTCCCTCACAAGCCGCTGTCCGGAGCTGCTCCAAAAGCAAAAACGAAAAAAGGAGTTGTCACTTCCGAGAGATACGCAGAGACAATAAGAAAACAAAAACGGAAGAGAGAAGAGTGTGTTACTGTCAGCAGAAAGGGAGTCCATCGGCGCTGAACGCACAAGCATCCCTAAACAACATTAGCATTTCAATGTGCCCATCATCTTTCCCCCTGCTGCTCGGAGAATAATTCGATCAGCACTTTGTAATGGCCAGACCTTGAAGGAGGGGGGCTAGTCTCTGCCAAAACAAAACATCTCCCGCCTGTCTACAGACTGAGGCCTTTCCAGCAGAATTGTGTCTGTGACCTGTTTTTCACAACAAAGGACGATTTGAGCAGGGACACAGTCATATTTGACTACTGTCACTGGAGTCTTCAGCAGTGCCCTGCTGCTACCACACAAGTCTCTTTTTTTATCGGTGAACTCGTTTTTTTTGTCAATGTTTATGTAAATCCCCGACATCGTCACAACCGGGCGTGTATTTCAGTCATTTCACAAAACGGGATTAGGAGACACACTGCTCTCCAGGAGAAGGGATTAGGCGGCTAACGGTGCTAAATATTCTGAATAGGGTGAAATTCAATTGGATGAAACCCTGCGGATTACGATTTTCTCCCTACCACGTGATCGCCCTGCTTGGTATGATTTCTGTCATGTCCCTTGACGGTTTATGATCTACCACTGAATGAGTCCGTCCGACCCACAGACGCCCCCAAAAAAAACGTTATTTTCCACAAAATTCTGATATGGGCACATAAAACGCAATGATCACGACTGTTGTAGATTAATTGTTGGGGGCAAAGCTTGGGACAATGGTTTGGGACATGCGCAAGCAAGGGGGAGTCAACAAGACTGATTTTGGAAGAAATTACTCATTATAATCATTTTTTAGGGTGGGGAGGGGTGAAGGGTGGGTGGTGTGACACTTCAATTTCACTATTTTACTCAACAGGGGTGCGGTAGGCCTGTGTCTTGTTACTATACTGAGCTCTTGCGCTAGCTGTGATTGTTGTTGCCATGTTTAAAGGCACGTCTCTCTGGATAGAAGCGTCTGCTAAATGGCAAAAATGTAAATGTCATGTAAATGTTACATTTATTCATGTGTATCAGTTTCTATCTTCTATGACGTCGTCAATCCGGGGGGCATAGTTAAACTCGGGCTTCACCCCAAATCTTTTTTCAATGAGCCCCGGATCTTTTGATCACAATACCCTTTGTTCACTCCCTTGAACAAGCATTTCTCACGCATTCAAAACAAAAGCAAGGTGACTTTTACGGCAAATTGGCTAACAGCATGAACCCCACTACCCCCGGGTGTAACGAGTCGTCCGAATGTGTTCACAGGCCCTGAATGTGCTCAAATTATATCGACACCCCCTCATAGGCATCATTTCAAATACGTACAATTCAGCGGCAGCTTGTCTGTTTGACATATTACCTTGAAACGGATCATTGGCCTCAGCCTGGTTTCCTTTCTTCTGCTTGATGAATAAGTGTACCGATTATCTGAGTAATCCATACCCATTGGCTGGTGATCTCTTTTTCTCTTAATTGTGTGTCACGCTGCAGTGTTCTCCATCTTCTCTTCGTGACAGAATTTACGTGATAAAACAGTGCTCAATTCAGCCAAATCTGTTTAATCATGACAAAGAATGTGCTTTTGTCTTAGATCCATTGGCATTTGCAATGTTGCATCATATTGCATAATTTTATTTGTTTCAGATTTTTCCACATTTTCTCCCCATTTAGGAGCCAATTGTATCATCTTTTCACGCCAACTATCCCCCATCGTACTGCAAGCTCGCTGACTGCCAGTAGCAGGCGATGAACTGCAGAGCCACTCTTGTACGCGACGAGCTCATGCCGGCTTCCCTCCCGTGGCGTGGTGTAGTGCATTGGTTGCAACAAAAACGTGCATACACTTGGAGCCTCGATGGAACAGGTTTGACACTCTTGGTTTAATGGTATTATTTCAGCCTCATCTGGTTCCACCTCCCGGGTGGGTAACTCCACCCCTGCAAGGCCGGTGTGTATGCCGTTTTTTGTTTCCAACCAATTACCCTGGCTCAATCGGGCTATTAGCTGTAACTTCCACAAGTCTTCAGCTGTCATTCGTGAGCTTGTCAACAAACACGAACATGTCAGCTAACATGTCGGATCACATGAAATTATTGGGCTAATTAAATAACTAAGAGCAGAAGCCAGCATTAAATGTGTCGACAGATACGGCCCTCCTTGCCTATCTCTGCTCCGGTGTATCCCCGTATCTCCATCTCATCCCTGTCAGTGAAGTTTGAGAAAGAAGCTCAGACAGCCCCGTTAAGCAGAGCCTTTCTTCTCCGCGGTGGCCAGATGCACAGGTGCTCAGGTGTTCCGGGTGGCAGATGGCTGCCACTCTTGCCATATTTTCTCTCTGCTCTTGGAGAGGGGTGGGGGCAGAGGCAGGGTCCACGTCCAGATCAGGCCAAGAAATGGATACGTGGCAACCAGGCGCAAGTAGCGAGGGAACAACTATAAAAAGAAGACTTACATTTACAGATCAGGAAGTAGAGGTATTGGTCAACGAGGTACAGCGCCACAACACGGTGTTACAGCATAGGAAAACAACACCTGCAGAGAAGAAAAAATTGGAGCGAGATCGTGAAATAAATGTATTCATAGCGCGTAACAAAACGAACAGTAGATGAAGTAAATAAAACAAACAGCCGACGATGTAAAGAAAATATGACATGACATTAAGCAGCATCCAAAATAAAAACTTTCCTACAACATAATGTGGGAAAAAGACCAGGTCCAACTGAGGAAACAATATTAGAATAAGAATAAAGAATAGAAACGGATAAACTTGTGATGGGAGAAGGCCTGCAAGTAAAACTGTATTCACAATTCATTCTATAACCTCCTGACCACATACGCACAATAAGACAATTGTTCAAATTCAGAACTGCATTTCTGCATTTTTGCAAACTATCTGATAACAAATTGGTCAAATGTCCTCCATCCTTTCATATCATTTTTATTTCAAGTTCTAGTAAAAATTTATATTTAAAATTCTGACTTAGCTGTCTGTAGATACAGGTATTCCTGAAGATAAATCTCTTGTGACATGAACTGGAGTACTTTGCAACAACATTTATGATATTTTTTTGCATCGCTGACACAACGACTAGCACCTCGAAAAGTGCAATACACAATGGGAATTGGGAATTGGCAAATACCCAGGTGATATCAGCGCTCATAGAATACCACCTGGTTTCAAGAATTCTTAACATTCTCATGCAAAGAGGAGAGTTGCAATTAAGGCATGCTGTATTAAATCAAACGGAATACTTAATCAACCTAATTTACAAAATCTCCACCGATTTAACGCATTGACCCCAGGTATACATATGCATGAACAGATTCATCTAAAGTAAAGTACCTATTCATCTAAAGTAAAGTAGCAAAGTGACTTAGCCCCCGCAAATGACATCCTAATAGTGATTTGACTCATCCTAATAGTGATTGCGACGGTTTAGTAAATCCGATGTTGATATTTTGACCTTGTAGCAACTGCTTTTGCCTTGGAAAAGCATTTGCAATCCTTTCGTAAATCTGGCCCTGAGTTACTTGGCAAATACTGAGTAGTACCGAGTAACTGAGAAACAACTCTCTCTCTCACACACACACACAGACAGACAGAAGCACAGACACACGTGCACACATATATACACATATATACACACACATATATACATACATACATACATACATACATACACAAACATAAAAACAAACACAAACACAAACACACACATGCACACTGATACACACATGCACACACAGACAATCTGGGTATCTCAGAGATGTGAAAATATCACAGATTAGCAAAACCTGAATTAAATTGTAACATCTTGCATTAACAATAGCTAAATGAAATGAAATGAATAAATAAATAAATAAATATAAATAAATAAATACATAATTCTACCCCTGATTTATTCATGAAGTCCATGAAGTGTTTATTTCTCCTCTCCCCTCTGTGCCAGCTTGATAAATGGTTATTTCGGAGAGGAGTGAATCAGCCTGGCTCAGATAATGACATCGTCTCTCTATCCTTCTCCACATGAGAGAGAGAGAGAAAGAGGAAGAGGGAGGGAGAGGGGGCAGAGAAGGAGAGAGGAGAGAGACAAAATTCAATGCACATGACAGCTTCACACCAGCAGTTCTTTCCAGCAATACTTTCTTTGAATTTGCTGTATATGTTTGAGTATTTGTTCATATATAGTGTTTTTTTATACATGATTCATGCAAACCTTATTCAAAGCAGCAGTAATATTTCCTTTGTGCTTGGGACAGGTGCATTTTGGGAGATAGATGTTATGTGAAGAGGATTCTAGCACACTCAAAAGAAATCCCCCACAAAAAAATGTACACTCCAATGATAGCTGAGTATTTTTAATTAAACTCTGTGTACAGTGTGTAAGCATTGCTTTACAGAGGATATACATTGACAAATAGACTGTAATATACAGTAGGCTCCATTTTTGTTCATACCCTTGATAAAGATGAACAAAAGAGATCATATAAAATAAACGATATAAGTAATTAGGTATATTTTATGCAAAAACAAATCAGAAGATTCCAAACCTATTCATAATATTATTTTCCAAGAAAATCACAATTATTCATACCCCTAACTATTCTTTAATTTAATCCAACAAAAACAAATCTTCATAAATATACTTATTTGAAGTTAATTGGAAGGTTATGGAACTATGCAGTGGCCTACAATGGTTTCCTGTTTCCCTTAGGTATAAAAAGGACGGAACGCACGTTTGAAATACTGTGATTAGCCATCATCATGGTGAAAGGCAAAGAGCTCCCTGAAAGCATCAGACAAAAGGTTATTGACCTCTACAGATCAGGACATGGCTACAAAAAACTAAAAAGTTGAAAGATACCTCTTTCCACTGTTGTGTCAATTATTAGGATGTTTAAGGCCCCTGGAACAGTGGCTAACCTGCGAGGTAGAGGACACAAGTCTATCTTTCCTCCATGTGTAGTGAGACGGATGGTTCAAGAGGCAAAAAGAACAATCTGGCATCTTGGGTACAAGGTGTCTAACACTACCATTCGATGATGCCTACATGACAATGGCCTTATGGCAGAGTTGCAAGAAGGAAGCCTCTTTTGAAGATAATTCACCAAAAAAGGTGAATCAAGGCATCTTGAATTCATCAAACTACATCTGCACTACAATTGAAACCATGTCTTGTGACCAAATCTAGCTTTTTGGACATGCACATCAGTGTTATGTTTGCCGTCCAAAGAATGCAAGTAATGTTGAAAAGCACCTCATGCCTACAGTGAAACATGGTGGTGGATCTTTAATTATTTGGGGTTGTTTTGCAACCACAGGCCCTGGGGCCCTTATTCATATAGATGGAACCATGAACTCCAGCATGTACCAAGACATTTTGTCCAAAAACCTTGTTCCCTCTGCCAGGAAGGTACACCTTGGCCACAGATGGACCTTCCAACAAGACAATGATCCCAAACATACATCCAAAGAAACTAAGAAATGGTTGACAGAGCACAAGATCAATGTCCTGATGTGGCCATCTCAGTCTCCAGACCTGAATGAATCCAATTGAACATTTGTGGTTTGAACTCAAAAAAGCAGTCCACAAACATTAACCCAAGAATCTGAAGGAACTAGAACAATTCTGCATGGAGGAATGGTTCAGGATAATGAAAAAACTAGTAATATATTAGATCTCCATACATGGAAAATATATTTTCATTGCACAGGGGTAGGCAACCCTGGTGCTGGAGTGCCGGAGACGTTTCTGTTCTTAGTTCCATCCGTGCTGGACTACACCGGTTGATCCATTATTAGGAGTCTGAGCAACTGAATGGTGAACAGAGTCTGAATGGTGAAACACTGAGTGTCTCCAGCACATGGTCACCTGCGTTCATTAAGCTTAATAATTAATCCAGTTACGTAGTTAGGGGTTCATATATCGATAACCCTTTCTCCTATCCCCTGACTTTTCTTTACTTGCCTCCTTTTCAAAAAGAGACTGCTGAACATTTATGAGTTATGAGTATGCATATGGCGATCTATTTGGTTATTCATTTTTAAATATGTTAGCTGGAGGAGCCTTCTGAACATCTTGAGACTGCTTGTGGGAGGAGCTAAGGTAGCAGTGACGTGAGGAAGCCCCTCCCCCTTGTGGGACAAGACCCGCCACTGTGGATACGCGAGTCTGCCGATGACGTAACCGGGGCCGAGGCTCAAACCTGTGATAACAGGGCTGGGCGTGCACTGGGGATGAGCGACTTTACCGACTGAGTCACTCAAAGCAGAGGTTTTGAACCAGTCATGGTGTTTAATTCAGAATACACTTAACTAACATGACCTCTTTCTCAACTCCCCACCCAGCTCTACAGCATAGAGGGGGGACATGGGGAGTGGGGGGGATAAACAAAATCGAAATAAAAATTATTCTTGTATCACCACTTGTGGGGAAGGGAAGGGAGCAGGGAATACAGAGAGAGAGAGAGAGAGTGAGAGGAGAGGTATAAAGAGACAGAGAACAAGAGCAAAACAGATTGAGAGAGAAATCGAGGTGTGGGAGGATTGCGAGGCATAAACGGAGATGAGATTCGCTGTCAGTAAAGTAGAGCGGCTGGCAATCTGCTGTGTCTCTGAGAGTTAACTTTCCATCCAAGACACACATACGCGCACACGCATGCACACACATACACACACACACACACACACACACACACACACGCGCACGCATGCACACACACACACACATGCATGCACGCATGCACACACACACACAAGCACAAGCACACACATACATATGAACGCACACACATGCCCACCCACACCTACACACACCCACAAACACACATGCATGCACACACGCCAACCCATACACACATGCATGCACACATGCCCACCCACACCCACACACATGCCCACCAACACCCACACCCACACACACACACAGCATAGAATGCCAGCTAGCAAGGCAGGCAGAAACAGAGCAAAGAACAGAAAGGGAGAGCTGCTATCAGTTTAGCCTGGAGTGCTAGGAGGAAGGGAAGAGGTTTATATAGAAACCCACAGGGGTAATTCACAGAGATGTTCTTTTGTCTGTTTCCTCCTCTGAAACTCCATGAAACAGAGCCAAACCGAGACGGAGAACACAACAAACAGGCCAAGAATAATCAAAGCATATTTCATTAAGGAGTCTGGCTTTCCAAGGCCTGATCCACCCCCCTCACACACACACACATATATACACACACATACACACATACTGTATGCATATATACACACACACACATACAAATACTGTATATGCATACACACACACATATACACACACATACACACATACTGTATGTATATATACACACACACACACACACACACACACATACACACATATATACACACACATACACACATATGTATATATACACACATATACACACATATGTATATATACACACATATACACACATATATAATAATATATAATTTATACATAATATGTATATAAATGCATAAATCTTTCAGTATATGTGGTCCCAGTGGGAGTCAAACCCACAACCTTAGCGTTGTCAGTGCCATGCTCTACCTACTGAGCCACACACACACACACACACACTCACACTTATACATATATATATATACAC